>CAKAOI010026023.1:11501-28864 GCA_916701655.1 Sebastiscus albofasciatus | reverse complement strand
ACCTTTCTGTCCGAAGGCCACATTTTACTTTTTTTTTTATGGGGTATAACCTGTGTGCATGTTTGCGTATAAAGCATTATAGGTACACATTTTTCCTTTCTATAAACACCTTGTACCCAGCTGTTAAAAAACAAACTACCAGAGTCTAAATGTACACGTCAACTTCCCTCATTATCTAAGAGTGCACCAGTTTAATGCCCTGCCCAGTGTCCAGTACAGCTGGTGGGAACCAGGCCAGTTTACACCTCCTGAAGCAGCGCAGGAACACGCTGCACAGCCAGAACAGGTTAAGGCCACAGCACCAGTTGGAGAGGTGCACCATGGGATACGTAACCTTGGGAAAGTGAGTCTTCCAATGCTTGGCTACGTCGCTCCCAGTGGGCAGGTGAAGCGTGTAGTCGCTCCAGCGCTTGGACACGCCGTACGCGGCCGTCACGGTCCTTCCCTTTTCTGACCACTGGGTGTCGCTGTCCGGGTTGCAGTTGAACTCCACCCATTCGGCGGTGAAGTCCCCGAGGAGGGGGATGTCTCCGACCTCCGGGTCCACCCTGGTGACGGACAGCTCGGCCCCCTGCACGGCGACGTAGA
Source organism: Sebastiscus albofasciatus (assembly GCA_916701655.1). Lineage (NCBI taxonomy): Eukaryota > Metazoa > Chordata > Actinopteri > Perciformes > Sebastidae > Sebastiscus > Sebastiscus albofasciatus. The sequence continues at coordinate 28,276 of CAKAOI010026023.1, read as the reverse complement.
CGCCCTCCACCTTGCGTATCTCCTTCACCCAGGGGAGGGAGTTTTCGGTATCCAAGACGAGGATGAGACGGGAGAAGTGGCCGGCGTTCTTCTCCTTCCACAACTCCAGCAACTGGGCCAGGTGGAGCTTCTCACCTCCTGCAGGACACGAGGTTAGATAGTGAGATGGAGAAGGGAGTAACGAATGATAAATCGCTGTTTGCATGATCCTGTTTAAATTGATCTATAATAGAAAACATAACAGCTAGAGCGTTCATTCTTTTTGCAGCGGAAAGCTAAGGCTTCGGTCTTTCGCGCCATCACGTTGTGACGCTCGTGATGACGTTGTTACGTTACTTTATGTGCTGTACAAAACCCGACGGTGCCAGAGTATTGCCTCATAATAGCCACAGGAGATTGCTTAATTGCATCATCCTATTTAAATCGCTGTAAAATGAAAAACCATAATAGCTAGAGCATTCATTCGTTTTGCAGCAGAAACCCAAGGCTTCTGTCTTTCGCGTCATCACGTCGTACGCTTGATGATGTCATTAAATGCTTGATGATGTCATTAAACTATTAAAACACCTATGCACTCGATCTGCTCATAAAAATGTCTATCTCAAAAACTAAAAAAATGTTTTATGAAACATTTTGTTCATGTTTCTACATTTAGAAATGTTTTGGATCAATATGTATTGTATGTATTTAGCAATATTTTATGAAAAAACTATTAGATTTTTGTATGTATTGTACATTTATGACACAATATCAATACTTTTGTCAATTACTATGGTTTATTGACTTATAAACTTGTAGCTTAGGTTGTACAGATGTTAGGGATATGAAGCATTTTAAGATACTCCAAGAAATGACAAAATACTAATGTAGGCACTGGGTGACCATTTCTATTTCATTCCAGGGTTAAAGGTCTCCTTGAACTACATATCTTTTGCATTTTTATGTTTTTACGTGGCTAAAAAAACTCTCCACCAAACGTCCTTATAGAGATATACAGAGGTGGTTATGGAGCCACAATCGGTTCAGCGTCGCGCTCAAGGACATTTCAACAGGACACATGGCTGTTGATGGACACGGCGGCTTTGCAGGGATCAAACCTGTCAACTCTGACACTTTCGGGACTGTCTGTCGGTCTAACTGCTGTCATCACAGCCACGCAAAATGGCACAAAGATGCTGTTTTCCAGATGGCGGATCCAAAGTACGGAGATCAGAGCCGTGCGGTACCTCGCCAACAGATGTACTGAATTATTTCCGTTACCTCTAAAATCATCATTTACTGGAGGAAGGTGCAAGGCAAGTAAATAATTGCTGAGGAGGAAAATGAATCCTTCTGTTGGCCACAGAGCAGCTCCACCAAGATTCATATTTGGATGTGAAATTGGTCTCCTTCCACATGCATAAATATCTACAAGAATCCGTTTTAGAAACACTGCTGTTACATTACGGAAGCAATTTGCGGGCATATCCACTGTGATAAACAGAGCAAGGACATCATACTTCTTTCTTTCCCTGTATAATTTAGCACTGGACAACAATGCCACACAAAGTCTTTTCTAACTGTGGAGAAAATATGACTTGAAATGTGTGGCAATTATCCACTGAACACCTACTGAAAACGTCCCTTCAGGATGGTGACACGGGGAAGTGATTATCTTTTCAATGGGGGATTTTTTTTTCCTTCTTGTTTGCAGCAGCACGCAGAGATAATGTGTCAAGTAATCTCCGAACAGAGGCGTCGGAGCTGACACGGTGTTAACCTGCTGTGATTCTCATTTCTGTTGAGGGAATGCTGGTGTCACAGCGGACCGTCTCAACCTGTCACTGAAGCTTCTCTACTGGAACCAAACTTCTGTGCCGAGTTCTTCCACAGCAATTTTAACTCTTTTGGCTTACTCGTCTGATCCCTGCAAATCAGACTCTTGATTGACAGAGAAGGAGGGGGAATGAAAGGAATGGAAATCAGATTGTAAATGCAAATTCAGTTTGCAGGGAGAATACAAGATCTACCTGCCATCCGAACGCAACAGCTCTGCAGTAAACATTGTTATTGTGTTCAATTGCTGTTGTATTCCACTCCGAGTCAAATCCTGGGTAATTACCGACTGTTAATTTGTGATAACTACGAGCTAACTTTGAAGAGATACAAGTGATATCCAACTCACTGTTCATTGTGATGACTGACAGTGGCAAATTTAATCTTTATGATGTTTACAAAAAGTGTTTTCACCAGAGGCAACTGATGCTCTCGGCATCCCGCAGGGAAGCTTTCATAGATAAACCTGCTGTGGAAAAAATGCAACAGCAAATGCCAAAATAAATGATTCTTGTTCTGTGTGAAAGTAAAAAGCAACTGTGCTCATCTTCTTTAAAGTGAATTAAGCTACTCGGGACATGTAATGTTCAATAATAAATCATGATGTCTTGCATTAATAAAGCATTGTGTCTTTTAGACAGCTGTAATAATACAGTGGTTCCCAACCTTTTCTGTCAGATGAACTCAAGTAACCCTTCCATGGACATCACCCAAGTGTTACGTGTGTGTTCATTGATTTTGATGTTTAACACTGTTCATTATGCAAAAGTGGAAATGTTATGATATTTATTTTTCATTCAATTGAACTGTAAATATTTAATCAGTTTGTTCAAAATTGCATGTGTAGTAATAGCACTTCAGACGTGGACATTTCAGCCATTTATCCTTTATTTTAAACTAATGACTTCAACTTCTACCTGTTTATTTGTTACTTTACATCAAAGCTACTACAAGGAACTTTCATTTTGTGTTGATTCTGGCGGTCCCTGTGGACAAAAGCGGTAGTGTTTCAGAACACCAGAGTTAGAAAACATCTCCGTTTACTGCAGCAGGGTCCGACAGTCTGCCCCGCGCAGTCCTGGATCTGGTTCTCCCCGTGCTTCCCTTAACCTGCTCAGCAATACGTCCTGGGCCTCCAGCAGCGTGGTGTCTGTGTTGACTCCCAGCGGAGCAGCGAGGCGTAGCTCTGGTCGAAGGCCGGAGTCTAAGCTAAAGGAGTTTCTGGTGAACTTGCGTGCTGTAATAGTTTTGTCCAATTTTGCGAGAATCTGACCCGATGACTACTGTATATGGAAATAGACAATATTCTTGCTGAAGGTCTCGTTTACTTATGTAGGTCATATAGAGGCATCAGTATTAGATTGAGACTGTTTCATAACCAGGTAAAAGTTACTCATAGTAACTTTAAAGGCAAGTTTCCACTGAGCTGTCCAGTTCAGTTTGTTACACATTACAACGGTTGCTTTTGTGTTTTCCATTAGCAAAAGTTGTGGATGGTACCAATACAACAACTTCATTCTTGGTACCACCATGGTCGAGGTTCCAAGCGAGGTGAGCCAATACTAGAAGACACAGGACATTCTGCATAAACCCACCATTTTTAAATAACCAAGCTACCGTCAACAGCGACCGCAATTTTTAATTCACTTGACCCAGATTTTTAAAAAATGGCAGCTCGCAAAACTACACTGTTCACTATGCCGTACGATTGACGAAATGCAGACGTTTGGTTTGCTATTGAAATGATTCTGTGAGTGTCGCGTTGAAGACGCAGTTTCACGTGCTGTCGCTATGGCGATCAGCTGACAATCCAGAAAGGACCTGGCGCCAAAAGTGAGTAGAGTAGTGCTGTACCATGCAGTGGAAACACAGCACTGCTCACTTGCTCTCAATCTCAACATGTAACGTTCAACTGTTGCACCTGACTCAATATGTGAATATTTATTTGAATCAAATTGTAATTTCTATTTTTTTTTTTTCCAAATTAAATGAGCTCCAGTCTTTCCATATACTCCCTGGCAACTGCAGAGGTACCCTTGGCTGGCAATCCCTATAATAATGGTTTGTCAATGTCTTTTGGATGACGGGTGTTCTTGTATTTCATTTATTATAATATAAATAAATAAAATCTGAATAAAATAAGCTGTTATATAAATAAAATTGCCTTGCCTAGAATGGTAAACACATGGTGGTATTGCAGTCAAATGAAAGTGTCAGCTGAAATAAGCATGAATATTACTGGTCTACGTTTCAAGATTGCATCCCTAACACATCCACAGGAATTTAATAAGCAAATAAAGGAGAGGATTTAACTGTGAAGACAGAATTTTCCAATAAGGTAAAGAAAAAGAAAAACATGTGGGGATCTTACCGGTCAGAGCCCAAGCCCCGTTGCCTTTGTGTGTGTGCCCACTGTAGAAAATCAGATAGGTGTCATGACGGGGCCCGTCTGCCGTACGAAGCTCCAGAAAGTTGCGCAGCTTCGTCTGCACGGCCTCCATCGTAACGCCACTGGTGGAGTAGTCGCAACCAAACGTCTGGATCATGTGGTGGGAGAAGAGGCGCTGCACGTTGTTCAGCATACCTGTTGAGCGCATGTTCAGCTGCTGTACCTGCTCAGGTGGTAGGAGAGTGGGCTGGCCATCAGCGCTGGATGGAAGAGAGAGAGAGAGAGAGAAAGAGAGAGATGAGGAGAAAAACTTGGACTTTAATCTTTTTTTATCTACTCCGAGGGAGACTCAAGTTAGGTGGCTTGTCAGAAGCAGAGAGACGGGGCGCGAGCAAACGGGAGATGAATGAGTGAGAAGTTGATAGTTTGACACACCGGGGAGAGGAGACAGAGTGCAGAGGATGAGAGGAGGAGGAGTAGCAGTCTGCATCGCCGGGGAGAGAGGAGACAGAGAGCAGAGGATGAGAGGAGATGGGGGAAAAGGAGATGGAGTGGTGGATCACTTGCTGTAGGAAATGACATTAGCCTCAGGGATGTAAAGGAAGTCAAGAATGAAAGAAAAAGTAAGAAAATGGCAAAAAAAGGAGGGGGATATAGAGAGGAGAATATAGAGCCGGGTGACAAGAAATGAGAATGGGAAGCGAGGTTAAAGATAGCTGAGGGAAAAGTGATTTCATAAAAGTGTGTGTGACTGATAATAACAAGTGCATGATAACATAGAGGGGACACACACACACACACACACAAAGTCAAGGCTGGTGGCTTCTCAGTGCAGCCATACATTTTCTTTCCATCTCTGGACTTGATGTTATTCATGACCAAAGTCATTCTTCACTCTCATAGACATCTGCATAACTCTCTCCATCACATTATGCTCAGTGACCCCATTATCACCTTCAACCTCACCTTGAAGGAGGACGGGGTGGAAGTTTATCTGAACGTGGTGGACACTCCTTGCGTTAAGCTACAGCTTTTCCGTTTTATATTCTTTGCGGAGTGCTTTTTGGAGAATTTGGATGAACAATTTTCTTCATTAAAGACAGCTTTCGTCATAACGTAAACGTCTGCTTAAAAAAAGATTTACTACACTTGGTCATGCTGCAACCTTTGCATGGCTTGCCAAGCTCCTCCGTTCACCTAAACCCATCTAATCTTTCCAGATCTCACGGCGCCCAGGGGAGTGAGAGCTTGTAAGTTTGAGAATTCAGACCACATCTCTCCCCGTTACACTCTCTCTATCACCCTTAAAAAAATCCTGTCCTTTTCTCTACAGCTCTCTCAGAGCTTCCCCCTCTTTCACAATCCCTCCCCTCTCCCTTTGCTCCGTCTGTCCCTTCTCGTTTTTACCACCAACCCCTCCTCGCTGTTTACAACCTCAGCTCTCTCCTTGTGTTTTCTCCCCCGTCATCTCACCCTCCCCTGTTTTTACCCTGCGCACCTCCCCTCCTCACCCCTATCTCTCTAATCTCCCTGTGGGGCTCTTGTCATTGTGAAAACATGATCTGCAGCCATCAAACAGCCTATTATACACTGCTGCATTCCCATCATGCTCACACTCCTCCCTATGGACCCCGCACATACGGCCTCGCATACAGAGCGTCTACGGCTCCGATAGGACATGGGGCTGCATCCAAAATCACCTGGAGAGTTAAACACTAAGGCTGGCCAGCCCCTTCAGAATGCTAAAGCTAACATCAGCTAAAAGGTTCAATATATAGAGAGTGGTCATAAACATATATACCAGCCAAAAATCTCTCAAGGCCAGATTTCAAGACCTCGGAGGGGCTCTTGAAGATGGAAACACTAATGTATAATTGATGGCTAGCTCTTTCTCTTTAGGAGGAGGAGGAGGAGATGTATCGGCATCATCAAAACTACATAGGCTATCTAAAAAAAAAAAAAAAAAACACTTGGCCAACTGAGAGGGCGCTGGGAGAGGCAGCGGCAGCAGCAGCAGCTAATGGCTAACTGCTCCAGCTGAACAACTTAGTATGCTGCGGAGGGAGCACTGGAATGATCCCTTAAGGGCCCAAACATTAGCGGCATGTTTATGCATAGTTATTGGCCTATTTATCCAGTTGGTTTTGTGTTAACCGAGGAGGGAGTTGGAAATGAGTGATCATATTTACCAGCGCCTGCGATGCCAAGAAGGGCTTCGACGTGGGGCAAAGGCGACCCAGTGTGCGTTTAGATGTGTAAATGGGCTGTGTTTTGCTGCTGCTGCTGCGTGGTCTATTTGTGTTGTGATAAGTTGAGCAGGAGAACTGAATACTTGGGATAGAGACCTAAAACAAATATGAGTCAATTCATATGACATAAGTACTTATTTAAACAATTAATTCACTGAAGTCAATTATTAATCAGAAAAAATAATCAGCAGATTACTTGACAATGAACATTTATTGTTAGCTGCAGCCATAATTGACAGAATATTAAATTACAACAATTTTAATAAGTGACCGTCTAAGTCAATATAAAGCAAAAATGTCAGACTTTTTACTTTTCAAATGAGGGGATTTATTTTTTGTTGCTTTTCTCTGTTTATTTGTTGTTGTTTTTAAGCTCTTTTTAGGGGGAATTTTGGCCTTTATTAGAAAGTAGAGCGATGATGGATGGCATTTTAACAAAGATTCCTAACCGGACTCCAACCACAGATATTGCGATTATACAGTCAGCGTCTTAAATTCCCAGGCCAACCGTCCATCCCAGCTTTTCTCTGTTTTGCATCATTAACCTCTGACTGATAGTCAGACAAAACAATAAATCAGAATATGTTACCTTAAATCTAGGTTTGATAATCTTAAGAAACTAGCAAGAGTATGCTAGATTTAAAAAAATGATCCAATCAAAAAAACCCAGCCCAACGTTGCCAGCACTTTTCTAATGAAAGTAGCTAGCAGGACTAGCTCCAAAAGTTCCTGAAACTAACGAGAAAGCCGCCAAATCGTCAAAACTGATAGCCCTCGCCTTCAGGCTTCTCTCCAAAGCCACTCCCTCAAAATTGACATTATGAATGTAAACATATAATGAAGGTAAACAACGCACATGGTTATCGTTAGTACTCACAGCTGTCAAGCTGGCAGCAGACTCACGCGCAATGAGAGCACGGGGAAAATACGCGCAGGCAGCTCGTTCAATCATTTCATTTGGGCCGAATTAAATGATTGAACAGGTTTATTACCGTTCTACGACAGCCATAGATGCAAGATTATTTTTCTTTTTTTTGTCAGAGCATTTGATTTATTGAATGCAGTCGGGTTGTAATGAGAATTTCAACAAATATAACAAAAATATTTTGAGGACAATTACTAACTGTAGCTTTAAGTATGAGAAATTGTGGTGCACACTGTACAAATATGTATCTTTAGACATTTTATAGCTGCTGCCACACTACTCACTCTTGCTGCTACTGCAAATTTGAGTTTTTAGTCTGCACAGGTTTGTGTGTGTGCATGTCTGTATGCATCTCTTCAGTACCTGCAGTAAGCCGTAGGTATGACCAGGGCGTAGCCGACACATGTTCCCCCCAGGCAGCTGCCCAGCTCGTGGAACAAGCCGTGGGTCAGAGACTCCAGAGGCAGCACCACCAGCAGAGCGCTGAGAAAGATGCCGTTGGAGGGCTGCGAAAAAAGCAAAAGAATCAGAGTCTCTTTCATTCATCACTTGCAGCTTGTACCGAGGCAATCAGACCCAGCTAATTGGTGGTGACACTTTGCAAGACAGTTACACAATACGGGACTGACACAGTGTTATTATGGCAGGACAAAACATGACAGGACCTGACTAAATGGAGACACGATGCAGTGTATGACAACAGGCTAAACATACATCACAAAGATCCATTCAAAACACAATCATTACTGCAGTGTGTGAGCCTGCACTTTCTGGGTTGCTCTGAGTCTGTAGAATAGCACTATTATAATGCTATCATCTTGTCATTTACTGGAAGTTTCTTTTCTCTCGATTTTAATGCCGCGTACAAAATCGCACAATTCTTGCGCATACGCATACGCTTACAGACAAAATACGTATTACCATGTAGAAACATAGAGCAGATCGTGTGCTACAAAAGCACTGTTAGGCTTTCAGGGCAATCAATTTTCTGAGTCACTATGATGGTATGCGATGCAATTTAGCATCCTCAAAAAAGCTACTCTGATTTCATAGCACGGCAATGTGTCTGAGAATGCAAATCAATACCTGCATGGTTAAGTGGAACCACACTTGAGTTTGCAGAATATATTGAGCTGCCTAAGGTATGCCCGAGGTGAAAAATGTGTTACACTCATTCATTGAACTTTTATGAAGTTGTGTAGCCCTTAAACGTATAATACTATATTCTCCGGCACTTGAATATTGTATAATAAGCAGAGAAAGCACAATACGGTATAAAAGGAGGACTTTACAATACAATGCAAACGGGAAGCGGTTCTCACAGACTGAGAATTGGTTTGCAGTAGTCGATCCCAAGCTATGGGAGTAGCTTAACAGCACTGCATTCACAAGCTGACCTCCGATTGGGAAAGTCATTTCTAAACATTGCACAAAGGCACTACTCTGCATTTCAGTCAATCCAAAATGCATTTCGACGCAGATTTTTGAAAGGAATAAATACTACATACAATATCAATAATGTCTATATAATAATAATAATAATTTGGGTGGGTCTTCCATATAAATTCAATGGAAAACAGTGAATCCAATCCAAATTATGTCCTTAAAACTTGCATAGAGTTGAATCAAAACCTCTCTTACTACTGTTAGTTTCAAAGGCTGTATTTATTGCTGACACAGCATGAGATTGTATCGACGTTGCCGTTATTTGATCTGTGCGTGTGTGTGTGTGCAAGAGAGTTATTTTCAGTGGTTGATCATATAATATTTACTGTATTTCTTCAGCAAAGGCAAATAAAAAAAGTTGTAAAACATCAAAAAAACCACACATAACGAGAGCTAACTTTCTCATATGCGAGTACAGGCTCTCTCCCACTTTCTAAGGCAAATTTGCAACCGACATCAACAATGTGCAGATTTCAAATTAGGACTCAGGCCCATGAGACTCTGACAAGGTAAACGTCTAATAAGGCTAAATAAGTTATTGCTGCTCTTTATGCAAGCAGATAGGGATATTAAAGTGCTAATTAAATTGGTTCCGCATGAGAGCAGAAGTGCCTCTGCTTGGGGAGCAACTTACTAACTACAGACTGCCACTAGCATCTCTCTCCAGAGTTTATAACATGGGTGTATGATATGTTTATAGAGGCCTTGTCATGAAGAGGATTTTCTATGAAAGATTCTGACGTGCGGAATGCAACAAAGAGGTTTCTCAGTAATATGGCATGACTATAATGATGCTTGTATAAAAAAAACACAATACATTTTTATGTTTAGATGCTTTGCAAACTTAGTTTCTGATCTAATCTCTCTTGTATCTCCTACCTGCCAGGACACAGCTCCCAGTATGACTGTTGACAGCATACTGAAGAACACCAGCCGCTCTGAAATGAGGCAGAAGTGTCGGATGCCCCTGGAGGCCATGACTTGGTCGAGGCTTCGGCTACTGGATCGCTGGGCCCGCCAGGCCTTCTGACACTCAGTTAATTTGGTGTGGAAGCCCCATATCGTCATCAGCAGAATTATGTGGCAGATGGACCAGAAAAGGCCAAACACGCAGAAGCCCGGGATCACCAGATACCAGAGCTCCAAGTGGCCTAGCTATGGAAGGCAAAGAGAAAAGTGGCATTAAACAGTAAAAACAAAACACTGTGTCATATCATTCAAAAATACTGTTTCAGAAGGGTTACAAATTTGAAGGAATGATTGAGTGTGAACGTCACACAGAAGCCCTAAAGACTCACATAATGGAAATGTCATTTGTTTTTTACAAAATGCTGAGTGTACCTTTAAGGCAGCCAGGACAAAGAAGGCCAACTCAATCAGACTCAGAGGCAGCAGGGACAGCATCCTCCACACCCTCCCCAGGGAGAGCACCGGTATCCAGCGCTGGCTGGGCCCAAGCCCGCTGAAGTACACGTCCAGCACAGGCTCGCACAGCAACCTGCCCATGTAGCAGCCTAAAGCATACGGGTTGGCTGCGATGCTCAAGGCCTGGAAAAACACCAGAGAGGTAACCAAGGCGAAACTGGCCAGGTTAGGCAAAGCCAGCAGGGATTTCATCCTCAGATCCACAATGAGAGACCCGAGGGCCACCACCAAGCCTATTATAGCCACTGACTTGTGAAGAAGCATGGCAGTGCTGGCGATGCCGAATCCCAGGAGCTCCAGAAACTCAGCTGATGTTAGCAAGGTGGGTTTGTAACGGACGGAGCTGCATATTCGCTCGGTTAAAGCCCACACAGCTTTCATGACCACACTGGCTAACAGGAGATAGTTGGCAACCAGCTCCTTGACATTGGAATTCAAGGCAGGGCTGTTGAGGAAGCACAGAAGGCCGAGCAGAAAGCCAAACCACAGATGGAACAAGCTGCGGCTGGCTTTCTCCATGGCGAAGTAGTAATGGAGGATGCTGGCTATCCCCAGGACAAAGAGGCCCAGGATGAAGATGACCAGGATCATCGGTTCGCTCGTCACCTCCCAGCGTACGTACATGCCGACGCATACCGCCACAAGGAGGTTGACGCTGGACAGGTAACCCAGGCAACGCACCGATGTAAACACGTCCACCTCCTTGGGTGCATCACCGACTGTCAACTCCTGCTCCTCTTCCTCTTCCTCCCGATCCGCCATGGCTGATTTGACAAAAACTTAACCAAACACAGTCAATTTCTTCCAGTCACTTTTTTTTTAGACTTGAACAGCTTTGCAAACAGAGGACTTTGCCTCTTGATGACATCCTCCAAAATCAGCCCCTGGGAACAATTCAGAAAGCAGAGTTACTCAAGTTACTAAGTAACACTCAGGCTGTCCAAACTAGTATATATTATACCTCTTAGTTACTCATGTAACTTCTGCTCCACTGTTCAGGAAACTGAACATTCTTTCAGTTTATGACATAAGTATTCATCAGATATGTGTGTTTATATATAAATATATGTTCTTGCCTTCTTCTTTACCATCATCGTTTAGCAACTTCTTTAAATCTAATTCTCAAATTCATTCACATAATACTAGACAAGTTAATCATCTTCACCTAGACATGGCCAGTACTCCCTCAGATATCGTGGTGTACAAATATGGAACACCAAAACACAAGTTATCAAGAGCTCGCTATCCTTAGAACATTTTAAAAGGAAATTATCATCACATTTAATTCATGATGTTTAATTATCTTTTGATATGTTTAGATATATTTTCTTTTTTTCTGTACTGTTTCTTTTGTATGTATATCATTGTTTTTATTGGATTGTTTTCCACTGTTTGGTTAGGGTTTTTCTGCACATTTTGTGTACTTCTTTTTGTTGTTTAACTTTTGTTGTATTTTTAAAATGTTAGTTTAGATCTTTCTTCCTTTTTTGTTATAGTTTTTTTCTCCTGGGGTTGGGGGGGAGGTCCTTTGTATAAGCCTGTAAGGCTTCTTGACCTCTCCTGTCACATTTCTTGTTTTTCTTTTCATTGACTGGATTTTGTGCAGTTGTATATATGTGCAAATAATAAAATAAAATAAAAATAAAATAAATAAATGTAAAAGTGCTAATTAAATTGGTTCCGCATGAGAGCAGAAGTGCCTCTGCTTGGGGAGCAACTTACTAACTACACACTACCACTAGCATCTCCCTCCAGAGTTTATAACATGGGTGTATGATATGTTTATAGAGGCCTTGTCATGAAGAGCTTTTTCTATGAAAATCTTGAGATTCTGACCTACTGAACGCAACAAAGAGGTTTCTCAGCAATATGGCATGACTATAATGATGCTTGCAATAAAAAAACACAATACATTTTTATGTTTAGATGCTTTGCAAACTTAGTTTCTGATCTAATCTCTCTTGTATCTCCTACCTGCCAGGACACAGCTCCTGGTATGACTGTTGACAGCATACTGAAGAACAATTTTATATATGTGCAAATAAATAAAATAAATGTCCAGACGAATTAGTAAACTTTACATTAAAACAAACTCACTTCATTCTTGCTCTATAATCAGTTTTATCTTAATTTACTAATTCCTGACATTATAAAGAGGCTTATTAGGAGGAAACAATGGCTCAGGATATGCTACAGTGTGACCTGCTGGATTTCATCATGATAACATGGCTAACACACAATGATCAACAGTAAAACAGTAGATAATAGTATAAATAGTATAACACTGCTTAGCAACGTATGAACCAGGTTAAGAGTGAGAGCGGCCTGTTGTCAGGTTGTGACGATGTGGCACTGAAGTTTAGCTAACTCTCACTCTCGTTAGCCTCCCTGCAACTCCCTGCAACTCCCTCCTCTGTTCTCGGTGAGCTAACTCACTGCTTCACGTCTTAATGCCGCCTCTTTAACTGTTTAAAGAACAAGTAGCAGCTCTTGCAACAACGTCTGACTAGTTAAAGCACTGTAATAATGAATAACGTGATATTCTTATCGTTAAAATGTTGCTTACATTTTGTTTGTTTGGATGACAGCAGAGATGCTTCCGGATTCCAATGGACGGCATCCCGCAAGTGTCAAAATACTCAAGCCTTCGCTTTTCAGGCTGGGAGAATATGGACATCATTTTAACCTATCTGACGTACATGAATAATTTAAAATTCAACTTGACATCAAGCAATAAACTCAAAATAATAATACTATTATTATTATTAATAATAATAATACTATTATAATTATAATTATTATTATTATTATTAATAATAATGATAATAACAACAACAATAATAATAATAATAGTAATAATAATAATAATAATAATGATAACAATAATAATAATAATACTAATAATAGTAATAATTAAATGTCTTATTTCTTTTGATGAGGCGTCATCCATTTTTTTTTTTACATCCTGCTTTGTTATAAATACCGCAATCTGTTTAGGTGTTAATTCACATAAGAGGTTGGTTTGATGTTCATGGAATATGTGATGATGAACTGCATCTACATATTCTACTGGACTCAAGAATTTTAAAATCACTCTGGGCAGATCATACTTTAATTGCTTTGCATTGTTTGTTAAAACTATGCTAAAAGATTAATAATATGAAAAATGTAATTATATAAATACCTATTTTTTTGTTTAAGGATGTAATAATGCTTGGGCCAATATAATATCCATATTTTTTTTCACCTTGTAATTTTGCAACTGCTAACTTCAAAGTTAATTCTTTCTGAATTTTTCAGCACAAGGGCATGCTTTTTTTTTTTTTTTTTTACATGTTTGACATGTGTCAAGATCATCACAACTTGTATTTGCTGCTAAAAGCTATTCCTAGGGCTTTCTTCAGCTGATGAAAACACAGACATTAATGACAGTGGAATAAGGATAAGGAAGATTTGTCAAGTATTTAATACTCATATCAACATGGGAGGCGGCAAATATGCTTGCTTTATGCAAATGTATGTATATATTTATTATTGGAAATCAATCGATAATAATTGAAAATGGCCATGCCAGTTTTTCCTCGCCAAAATTTAGTGTTAGTTTGGAGCGTTATTTAGCCTCCTTTGTGACAAGCTAGTATGACATGGTTGGTACCGATGGATTTGGATTCAAGTTTTCTAGTTTCATATGATATAAGAATGGTGCTTTAATTGCTTAAATAATCAGGCAACAGGCTATAATGTACAATAAATACAACACACCTACAATTTTGCATAGCACATCCCAATGCCAATACTCAATTTAGCAAAGACTATAGGCTTTTTGGCGTGTTTTTTTTTTTTAAATATTTTTTTACAGCAGACATTGTTACTTATCATTGCAGGACAAGTACAGGTGGAACTTATAACAATAACGAGGGCTCAGTGTCCCAGTGAGCCTGCAGCACGCCCTGATTAATTACACCTGTGTGTTTTCTGCTCTGACATGTCAAAATGTCTGTGAAAAAAGCACATTTACGTTTATGGTAGAGACCTTCAAGCTTCTGACAGATTGCAAAACAACTCATCAAACTGAGAATATTATTATTTTATAGTACCAGCTTTGATTATGATAATTTTTGATTTAAGAAACCTCAGGATGTTACTAAGTAAGTACAATATTCATGAATCAACATTTCAGAAATGTACAAAAATAAGTCATGCATGCCATGCAAAAACATTTTTAGTGGATGAAGCTTTAAAACTCATGACTGTTTCATGAAGATGGATGAATGAACTCGAAAATAATCTGTAAAATGTCCACAATAGTAAAATTCCTGTTTGTGGCTGTATATTTCTGGCTATTCATGCCAATGAAAAACCGTTTACTTGCTCCAATCCTGCAACTCGCATCACAAAAGTGTGTATCATGAGCTTTGTAGACCAAGATAAACCCATTGGCCTCTAGGATAAGACGCCTATTCAGAGCATTACTGAGGAGAAGCCTGTTAAAAGGTTTATTTAGGATTTTCTACTGATGCAATGTGATAAATGTAACGATCAGGGGAACATCAAGAAGCAGGCTTACTCAATACCCGGAGGGTAAACTAAAGGAGCCCAATGCATGCATGTGTGTGCATTTTTTATGCTTGTGTTTTTTTCTTAGTGTGTGTGTGTGTGTGTGTGTGTGTGTGTATGCGAGCGTGCTGCTTTGATCAGATGTTGACACAAGGCACAACTGGGAACACACAGTGCTTTAGCCCCCTCGACTGCTTACGCACACAGCCCTCCTTTCACACAGTGTTTATGGCTGAGAGTAAGATGTAAACACTGAAATTCACTATGATATATTTGTCCCGAGCAGCAATCTTTAAATTTTAATTCATCAGAAAAAAATAAAATCCATTTTGAATGGAGGATCTTCACACACGGCCTAGAAAATATTTCCTCACAGTATAATAAAAGTGTTGTGCAAAATCAAGGCAAGTCCAGAGCGGTGATGTTGTACAAGAAGGGGCAGCAGTTTCATTGTGTAAAATCACATTTATTTGCTGCCTGTGCTTATTTGAGAAATGAATAATGTTTTTACACAGAAATGGGCAGGGAATGCAACAGATGACAGTAATACAAATCAAATGGTGCAATGTTGTTTTTGTGTCAAAATCACTATATTTACCCTGGGCGTCACTTTAGGATTAGGCATCAAAACCACTGTAGTTAGGTTTAGGAAAGAACTACATAGTTGGGCTTAAAACTTCTACATTTGTTCAGTGAAAATAACACTGAACATTGTGAATACCAGACACAAACGAACAGCTGATTTGTAACGTGAAAGTGAAACTTGACGCACATACACACTAACAGCGGTCTCCTGCTAAAGGGTGCCTTGTGTGGCGGTACCAAACGCCGACGGCCGTGACAAAGCCTCGGTATTTGACGCCCTGGGAATGAGAACAGGCTCATATGAAAACCTAGTTAGGAAAGGCATTCATGTATGACAGACCTCTTCATGGCTTTATAATGTTTCAACCAATTGAATGAGCTGATCTCATTTTATTACTGTGAGTAGAAAATGGTTAAAAATGATGCCATACAGAATATTCACGCTTTAAAATTGTGCACCTCCTGGACAATAAAAATCCATTTCCTCTTGGGGAAAGACTTTTGTGGTGCGGCTACAGAAGTCTGTAATGCTTTTAAAGAGAACAAGAGTGGAGCTGATTGATTGATCCTAATCCAATCCATTTTACAACTACGCAGCAGGAGTATTACAGATGGTAACCTGGAAATGTAGTCCCTTTGGTCCCAACATTACATCAAAATGGATTGGTCATGTAAAACAACCCGGTCTCACGGGAGGATATATACAGTAAATACCATGACATTCCGTGTGTCATTACATGCATTTTAGCCTTTCCGTGTGTCATTTGTACGCAATGAAGTAAACTATGATAACGTCAGCAGTTCAGGCAACAAAACCGCTTAGTTAGGTTAAGGAAAAACATCATGGTTGGGCTTAAAATAAGTACATAAACTAAATAAAATACATATGGAAACAACATAACACAACTACGGAAAAACGTCACAAACGTCACAATGTAACTTACAAAACAAAATACCGGTTACCATCACTAACTCTTACCGTAGCATTTATAAGCAGATGTGTTTACATTCGCGTATAAAGTACAGGATACAGGATACATGCACGCGGAAATCAATAAAGGCGTACTTATTGCACGTTTAACGCCTTGCGCATTATCGCGCCATTCATACGCCTGTTCGTGGGGCTGTGTAAAGACACACCAGCATCTGCAACTTTATTCACACAAGAAGAAGTCTTCAGTATGTGTGTATATGCATGTCCACTGGGATATAGAGCAGGTGGATAACATCACACAAGGACAAGCTCTCCTCATAAAGATAAGACATTTACTAGAAGGTTTTAGTTAATGGTGACCAAGAGCTCATTAGAGCTTCTCTTAATTCCTTCCAACATCCATTTGTTTCTGGATAAAGAACAAGATAAGTAATACGATGAAGAAGTAAA
>CAKAOI010026023.1:0-11481 GCA_916701655.1 Sebastiscus albofasciatus | reverse complement strand
TAGGTTAAGGAAAAACATCATGGTTGGGCTTAAAATAAGTACATAAACTAAATAAAATACATATGGAAACAACATAACACAACTATGGAAAAACGTCACAAACGTCACAATGTAACTTACAAAACAAAATACCGGTTAACACCGGTCTCCTGGTTAAAAGTCAAACATTTTGTTGGATACTTCCACCTCCCTACCTGCCCAAGTGGTCTTTCTCGCTTTTTATACTACATCACTAACTCTTACCGTAGCATTTATAAGCAGATGTGTTTACATTCGCGTATAAAGTACAGGATACAGGATACATGCACGCGGAAATCAATAAAGGCGTACTTATTGCACGTTTAACGCCTTGCGCATTATCGTGCCATTCATACGCCTGTTCGTGCGAACGGGCTGTGTAAAGACACACCAGCATCTGCAACTTTATTCACACAAGAAGAAGTCTTCAGTATGTGTGTATATGCATGTCCACTGGGATATAGAGCAGGTGGATAACATCACACAAGGACAAGCTCTCCTCATAAAGATAAGACATTTACTAGAAGGTTTTAGTTGATGGTGACCAAGAGCTCATTAGAGCTTCTCTTAATTCCTTCCAACATCCATTTGTTTCTGGATAAAGAACAAGATAAGTAATACGATGAAGAAGTAAAACATTTATTTAATTAGGGCTTTGGTGTTGCATTCATGCATAATTGAGGAATCCGGTGTTCAAATAATTTCCCAGAACTGTGGTAGTGTGTGCTCACTAACACAACCTGATCAGAGGCTCACAATAGTGCAGATCTTTTTTGATGTCGTGAAGGTTAATGCACTGAAAGATCTTCATGAATACACACAAAGAGAGGAGGAGAGGAAGAGAGTCACATTTAAAATGGCGAGGGTTACATGAGGATAGCAGTGTGTGTGTGTGAGAGAGAGAGAGAGAGAAAGGAGAAGGATATAGGAGACTAAAGGAGACAGGTTCATCTGAATTATGCAGAGGCTACCTTCGTTCTAATGTCAGACACACCTCCACACCACCTGCATGTGCCCGAATGTGCACATTCAAACACACACACGTGCACCACAACACGCATGCACACACTAATGCTTGCTTGATTTATAAATATTAATTTACATTTGTATTCTAATGTCAAATCAGTATTCAGAAGCCGTTGCTGTTTGGGTAAGGAAGCTGCTTTTAAGGTTGAGGTTAGGGGAAGATCGTGGTTAAAAAAAACAACATTAATGTTTGGTCTGAGATGGGACGTGAAGGTCGAACACACACTACAAATATTCACCACTCCGACACCCTTAGTTTTTGCTTCATTACATAGAGGGCACGCTGCTTCCTGCATTGGCGCCGAACGTTGGCATTGGAGGTAAATTGTGTGCCGCAGAATCGTCATCCAAGTACAAAGAGTCCTGTGATTTGAAAAAGCCTTCAAAGAGTGGAGGACAAAATAAAAAAAAAAAAATCTATTTCCACTCTTTGGGTCACTTGGGATTTTATCTATCAGACTTTGTAAGCATCACCGAGCAAATGTCTGAGCTGCAGCCATTTAATCACACACTACGTTTCTGTATCCTTCATCTTGACGATGGAGAGTTTGGTTCAGAGGAATTGAGAGAGAACTAATTTTACATAAAAGAGTCATCTCTGAATGTAGGTCATAAGGTGCGCCGATTCACGTCGTTTGCCAGGCAGGTGATGGGGTGCATCGGCGTTCCTCCTTCATATGCTGTAACAGTGCGAGACGCAAGGCGGGGGCCCCATTGGCCGCCAGGAGAGGTCTGTTCAATCACGGTTTCATCTTCAGAGAAATCAATGTGATGGAGCGCTGCACCCAAAGTGGATGTTAGGAGAGGCAGACAGCATCAGAAGCCTAAATCAAAAGCCGCCGGTGCTTAGTATATCCATCAAGGCTGAAATGAATTTCGGGAAAAAAAGGCCCTGTGACTTGAGTTAGAGGGAAAGGAATGGGTAGGGAGGTTGATGAAGGAGAGACAGAAGGAATAAGCAGATAAGGCCACGAGACTTGTTGACTTTTGCCTCTCCTGAAGGAGAAGCAAATGCCCTTTCCTTTGAAACCGATTCAAAGATAAAGTTTCATTGGATGATGGTGTCAAAGACATTACGAGAAGAGAATAAGAACAAGGAGACAGCATCTGAGAATATTCAACACAGTCTCGGTAGTCTGTGAAATAGTCACGAAATTGAATCTATTTGATTCGTGTTCATAGACATGAATTTTCCTTTTTTTTTTCTTGTGGCGCTCAACACGGCTTTCAACAACACGTGACGTACGTGTCAATTTCCGTTCCAGTCTTTTCAAAATAAAACTACTTAGTTAGGTTTAGATAGATCAACTTGGTTAGGCTTAGGCAACAAACTACTTAGTTAAGTTTAGGAAAATATTGGGTTTTGGGTTAAAATAACTCTGGAAGTGTCGGAACTTAAGTACGGAAGTTACATGGCAAATAAATCCACTTTGACTTGTTAAGTTAGGTTTGGTTAGATTTAGAAAAGACTGTGGTTTGGGTTAAAATAACACTGGAAGTGGCGTAACTCAAGTATGGAAGTAACGTGACCAAAACTACTTGGTTAGGTTTAGGAAAAGATCATGGTTTGGGCTAAAATAACTCCGGAAGTGGTATGACAAATAAATCAACGTTGACTTCTGGTTTCATATGGGACACGAACACCGGTCTGCTGGGCAGAAGTCCTGTGTTTTTTGACCCACCCATCCACCCCAATGTCCTCCCTATGTGGCATTTGCTGGTCTTTATACTTACTGGTTCATAACTATGTGGATTACATACGAATAGATTTTGTGCTGACCATCAAAAAAAAAATGTGAAATTTGTGTCTATGTACTCGAATCAATAAATTAAATTTCATGACTATTTCACAAGCTGCTGTATGACTGGGCTGGAATATTATAGTCATTTTCCTTCCTTCTCTCATTCTTCCCCCAACAGCAATATTCATTCATGAGTCTGGGGCTTCTCTGAAGACAGGAAGCACACTCGGTATCGCAACAGAGAGGATGTAAAAATAAATCCCCCTCCGCTGATTATTAATGCTGAAAGGAAGTGAAATCCACCACTCAAAGTCACTTCCTGCTCAAAAGGCGAACCATCTTGGCGGGACAAGGACAAATGCCTCATCTGTCGAGACGTCGTGTCATTTCGCGGGGATCAATTCAAACAGCCATTACGCTGCTTCATCCCCAGTGCCGAAGATGAGACACACAGAGAGGATGACACATGAGGAAGTTGTTTGGATGAAACAGGATTTGATATGTGAAAACGTTCCTTTAATAACAGGTTTCATAAGAGAGGGAGAATAGCAGCGCTCTATTGAATCTCTCAGCTTGATATTAGCGCACACCTGAAAAGTACAAAGACATTCTGCTTCTCCACGAACATGAACTTTGAATATAATGACCAGTTGAGGGCAATCATACATTACCAATCTAATTTAGTCCTTTGCCTGAGATCGCAGAGTGAAGCCGCAATGACTTTTTAATAACCCGACCTGTTCAGTCCCACTGAGCTGTGACGATGAAAAGTCTGATTCATTAATTGTGCCGACGGGGGGAAAATTACCATTCAAATAATGAATCTGTTTGTGCCATTGTGAGAAATGCAGTACACTCTCTTAAAGTCGCCTGTGCCCCTCCGCCGAATGGCTTTTCAGCCTGTGATCAACGGCGCTGATGATAATGGCATTGTTCATTAAACACACACGGTTTCACAAATGAGGGATTTGACTTCTATCTTTAATGTGCTTGTGTTGTAATTGGCCCGGATTAGTCAGCGGTTTGTCAAGTGTGAACAGAACACAGTCCAGTCGCGCTCGCCTCGCCTCGCCTCTCCTCGGCAGATGGATCTGAGACAAAGATTTGGTCACCTGATTGCCCTCCACTCTGTTCTGCAGTACACCCACACCAGCACAAAGTGGGTTTGTAGAGGAAAATATGCCAGAGAGTTGGAGTCTCACTGTGCTTTCTCAGGTTTAACAAATCAGCATCTGTTGGCCAGTCCGCCAGCCAAAAACCCACTGACTCCAACCTAGATAGCAGAAAGAGAGGAGGGAAGGGGGCCGAGAATAGAATAGAGAAGGATCATCACACTGCTGAAATGTAGACTAGAGGATTAAAACTGGTTACGGTATAATTTGTCCAGAAGAAGCACTGTACATTTGGCCTTGGAATGATTCTGCTTCTTGGCCTATTTTGATTATTATTAATTTTTTTTTTAGTCATACTAGCGGCTTTAGGAATGGCAATTGGTTGGTCGTACCACCACTTGGGTCCAAATTGAAATATCTTAACAACTCTTGGATGGATTGCCATGAAATTATGTACAGATGTTCATGATCCCAAGAGGATAAATTCAAATGACTTCTTAACTTTTCATGTAGTGCCGTCATCAGGTTAAAATGTGCCCAATACTTTGGTTTATGACAAATTGCTGTACTTTGTGTTTAGTGCTAATTAGGGCTGCAATACCAAATATTTTCATTGTTGATTATTTTGATGATTATTTCGTCTAATAAATCTCAGAAAAATGTACATGATGTCCATCACAATTTCCTCTTCAGATTGCTTGTTTTGTGTGGTCACCAATCCAAAACCCAAACATCTTCAGATCACTATCACATAAGACAAGCAGCAAATCCTCACAACTGAGAAACAACAAATAGGCATATTTGCTTGAAAATGTCTTAAACGATGAATTAATTATCAAAATAATTGTTTCTGTCAATCGACTAATCAATTCATTGACCAATCATGTCAGCCCTTGTGTTAATTAGCTAATGTTAGCATGCTCAAAGGCTAAACAAAAATGGTGAACATAGCAAACATCATACCTGCTATACATCAGTATGTTAACATTGTTACTGTGAGCATGTTAGCAGGCTGACATTAGCATTCAGTCAAAGCACCACTAAGCATAACCTCACAGAGCTACCACAGCTTGGCTGTGGACTAGGGGCAAATTCACAAAGAATGGATTGTGTCTGCTTATAGCACCATGAATTGCGCATCATTTGCAACCGCTAACAGCCCCATCTTAAGGTCCGATTCACAAAAGCATATCGCACTAATGATATTACAGTGCAAGCACAACCATAAAGTTTTGCACCTGATTGCAATTATCCATGTGGCGTGAGGCCAATGCGCCGATTGTGAGGGGTGACGGTCTGCTGGAGCCAGAGGCCCACTGGGACTCAATGGGCCTGATACACCTGAGTAGTTTTTGGACTGGATTCGGGCCTTTTTTGCTTTTTCTAGACTGAGCTCTTCTTTGTGAGTTGGACTGTTTTTGCAATGAGGCTCATTGGGGACCAATTTTGCGTCAAATTTCTGCATATTACCTAACTTAGATACGTGCAAATGGCGCAGGAGCACCAACACGCTATTTGCTTGGCAGCGCAGCCAGGGGTGCATTTCACTCTTTATGGGTGCTTTGAGAATGACTCGGTTTCTTTTTGTCTTATTTTCAGAAGTTTATTGATCGCAAAACCGGCAAAATCCTTCTGTGAATTCGCCCCTTAGTCTTGCTCGAATACAGTTGAGGCTGAGAGTGACTGTAACTCGGTGAGCAGGCTCACACGAAGCATTTTGTCATGTATTACTGAAAGAACTATATAGTCACTTAAGATCACAGTAGTTTAACACCCACAAACACTTGCGGTTACCGCAGTTGTCCCCACACAACTGTTACGCAAACCTTCACAGGAAACTCTGCTCTCCCGATCATCTGAAAGTGTGATAACTGAGCAATGACTGACTCATATTCAGAGACACAGAATTGACTAAGTGTCCACACTCGTCTTGGTGTGAAGAGGGTTGGAGTCGTTTTCAGGGCTGTTGATGAACATGGTTGGAGTATTTGTCTGGCAGAAACCAAACTACTGGAACACATCATCTGCAAACAACATGACCAAAGAATAATTATGTTTATTGCTAGAAACACACATTGTTGTTTTCGATCATGTGTTCAAATGTTATGAAAATGCTGCTGTAAATGTGTCATCCACAACTAGTGGCGGCATTGGGGTTAGGACGCCTTCTGTGCACTCGCTGATGATTCACTTCACAGAAGATACTCGCAGTACTCATCATCATCTCTCTGTCTCTCTCTGTCACACTCTCTCTCCTTCATTGTGTCACTCATGCCATTTTCTGTGTCACTCTTCCTCTCACTTGAAATCATTCTCTCTCTCTCTCTCTCTCCCCATCTTTAATATAGCACACATACACATATACGCTGCTTACACAACGTCAAGGTGAGTGAGCTAAGCCCTTTCATGCATCATTAGAGCAGTAATAACAACACGTCATAAAGAGAGAGACGCCCGATTGGCCTGAAAATGACTTCTTAAAATGCAATATATTATTATCGGAGAGATGTCATGTAGATGCGTGTACAGTATTAAGCTTATTTGAGATATGAGGAACCGAACAGGGAATGAGCAGAACTGTGTTAGGACATTTGTAGTCATAAATTCACTAAAGCTAGATGGCTTGTGCTTCTTTTAGTTGAGAAAGTGGTAACGTTTGACCTGGAGGTGACAATATAACCTACCCGAACACAGGTGCAACTAATGAAGCGACTAACGACGACACTCTTCGTGCTGAGCAATGATTAACTTCAGTTACACCTGTGCTTGTCCTGCTCTCACTGTGCTTCAAAACCTCCGCACTAACATGTCTCTATCTGACCTTTTAGGTGAGTGACGTCTTTCAAAATATAAAACAAATATAGAGCTTTTTCGTGGAGGACATGTTGACGTGTCCCAGTGGTATGTAATGAAATGAAATGAAGTTAATGATGGCTTGATTTCGGGGTCATTGTATTGTGCCTGCTGGCTCACTCCCACTCTCACTAGGACACTTGGGCTGTGGTCGAAAAGTCAGAAAATTACATCTTAATGTCTTTTCCTATAACCACTTTTCTTTGATCTCGATGGAAAAAGTCATGACGTCAAGGAAAGGTGTGAAGGAGAATACATAAGGACTTAGGAAAATACAACCGTTATGAATCCGACTGCACTTACACTATAGGCTCCGTAATTATGATGCGACGGCAGCGGGTGTTATTGACGTGTGTCTTCCGTGGTAAAACTACAATGTTCCGAAGATGGACTACAAAAGGCGCTGCTTTCCTCCGTGCGTTGTTTATGAATATATAATAAAGGAATATCTTACCTAAGGTGGACAACCAGTGAAAAATATCACTTCATTACCAAGGTTGGAATTGAAATGACAAAGGAATAACAACTTACAAGCTACTACAAAGTTTATATGATAAATATTGAGTTATTTTTAAGTTATGGTGAAGGAGTAGAACCATTAAATGTATATTTCTTCCTTTTCAGATGTTATATTTATTTATGTTGATTATTTGTTTGCTGTTCATTTTATTTGTTATTGTTGTTTTTATTTATTATAAATAAATAGAAATAAAGTGAAACAAAATGGGTTTCACTGTCCACTCATATTTATCAACATTAATCCCAATTGGTATATGGCTGTATGAAAATATTATGCAAGATAAGCATATTGTTTGTTTTCATGAACAGTAGAATGGTGTGTCGCTTTAAATGCTGCGGCCGCAAGGAATTGTGGGATGTTATTATGTCCTTTCCTTCGGAGAGGGATGTTCCAGTGTATCCTATGCTAAAGGAGATAATAAAGAAAGCATATGAATCATCTTTCCTTGGTATTTAGAGAATTCAAACAGCTCTTATCATTTCTGCCACTTAGATACTTCCGGGTCATTTCACTCTCTTAGGAACCTTCCTAAGCAAAAAAGACTTTTCGACCGCAGCCCCAGTGCCTTCAAATGGGGACGTGTTAATTCTTCGGTGCATAATAAGTTCATTTTTGTAATTTTAGTCGTATATCGTTTTTCTTTTAAATTTTATAATATGTCTGAAGAAAATGTTGATATTCCCTTATCTTTTTCCTCTGTCATTAAGCCTTTGCATTTCCTGCATTATATTACCCACTTGCTAAATTGTTAGCCTCTGTGGCTTCTAGACGCCGACAGTAACGTCAACATTGCCGTTGCTTAGCAGCGGTGTTCTCACGACTTCACCACTTGAACGCCAAGCCTATTGTGTACATGACTTCCCACGCTGCAAACACAAGCTCATGAGTTTCATTTGAAGGCACCAAATGAATCAGACACTTGACTCAAAGTAAGAGTCTGCTCAGTAAAGTGTCACATGATGTTCCGATATCCACATCTATGTGAATCAAAGCTAAACCACTGGTGCAGCACTACTTGTACAAATGTGTCCTTTTAGCAGCCAATTTGATAAGTTATAGTTCGGAAGTTACATAACCTGAATGTATGTATATTAAGTTTTTATTCTATTGCAACTGGTGTTACAGATTTCACCACAATTACCTACTTCAACTGCATATAACACTGTACAGTACACACACAAGCTGAAACCCATAGACAGAAATCACTTCACGGACAGCACCTGTGTAATCTGCTCTGGTGTACAGAAATAGTCCTCTCTGCTGTAGTCATGGAACACCCAGTACCATCAAATCAGTGATGAACTCAGTTACACAATATGAGACACTCCCACTGATGTACAGCTACATCATTTAATTACCTAGCTGCCTTTCTGTAAACAACGCTGGCAAATACCATCAATGTTTGCTGACAGTTGTGTCTTTTTTTTTTGTCTATATCATCCATCATTTTAATAATGTGCTTCCAGTTTGCAAAGGCCACCAAAAACCAAACAGTTAAAAAGAAACGTAAAGATGTGAGTTGCCATAACAGGTGCAAAAATGGAGTAATGGAGATGTCAATCAAACACAGTTCTGAGAAGAGGTCTAATCAAGCAAATTAACACCTGTGTTTAAATTTAAATTTACAAATGAGGCATTATCTTATTAAAATGTGCATACATTTCCAGAACAGAAATCTGAACATTGGATAAAGCCATGTTCAAAATTCTTATTTCATTTTGTTGACATATTACAGTTAAAGATTTTTTACAGAGGGGATTTTGGATATCTCTTTTTATCACTCCATAAATCAGAAAATACTGTCAACAGCCATAAAAAAAATCAATTTTCCCCATGTTTTTATTAATAAAATGTTCTATAAATCAGGCTTTAAATGAGTCATGAACAAACCGCTCTGTAAAAACCTTCAGCATATAGATAGGGATGAAACTGGAAAGTTTGGTGTATGTAAGTGCTACTGAAGTGGAGATTTCTGACTCAGAGTAAAAGAAAAAACTAATTTTGAGAAAGTTGTAAAAATTTTGCATGACACTGAATAGTGTAAAACAATTGAACTAATATATGAAACTTCCCCAGTTGATTAATTACAATTATTTTTTGTATTACAAGTTTTCTGAAGTTTTCTGTTTAAATATGCAAATGCATCATTTAATGCTAACTTTTAATGAATTTAGGAGAAATCTACAAATAGACAAAGTGTGGTCAAATTAACACCTACATTTTAAAATGTTTTTTTTCCCTCTAGGTTGAAGAGGAGAAGACGTGTTATGGAAGCAAAATAGCCCAAAACCTAAAAATTGATTAGTGCATGAAAAACAATGTTTGTGCCTGGAGTGTCTTCCCTCAAATATTACCAATACAGGCTATAAACCTAATTAAGTAGTTTTGTTGCCTAAACCTAACCAAGTCGATCTTTTCCTAAACCAAAGTAGTCCTAAACCTAGTTCCTAAACCTAGACGTTTATTTTGAAAAGACTGTATGCATGTAGCGAGTGGAAATTGACACGTGTTGCTGCACATTCGTAAGAAAACAAACAAAAAAGGAGGAATAACTTTTTTAAGATACCATACGAACTGTTGTATGAGAATACGCTGAACTATAATATACATTTACACAATTTAGATGGATTTTTCTCTCAATTTCTACAACCCTGTTTAAATATTCAGAGAAAAAAAAGCAAGAAGTTATTTAGTATCTACCGGATAGCCTACTGATTTATAGCTTGATAGCTTGCAATCTGGTAAT
Source organism: Sebastiscus albofasciatus (assembly GCA_916701655.1). Lineage (NCBI taxonomy): Eukaryota > Metazoa > Chordata > Actinopteri > Perciformes > Sebastidae > Sebastiscus > Sebastiscus albofasciatus. The sequence continues at coordinate 1,464 of CAKAOI010026023.1, read as the reverse complement.
ATTCAATGCTAAAAACACCATATTCTGTGCCAAGCTCAGATCTACAGTATATCCCAGGTAGAATCCCTCCTGATACATGTATTGCTCTGTGTATTTAATGCCAGCCCTACTGACTGGAGGGGCTGACAACTGAATACGCACCTCATTTGCACACTCGGGAACAGCGCGCCGACAGGAATGTCTAGAAATATCAAGTTGGCATTTTGAAAAACACAGCAAATAATTGAACGCTTGAACGCTACGCAGGATTAATATGTTCCATCAGCTTTCCCATCAGCATTCCTCTGATCATAAAGTACTACAGAAAGATTCCAGACATGTGCTTTGCTTGAACCTTGCAGCTGACGTACTTTTAAAAACAAGATTAATGTTAGTTGAGTCATACTGTATCGAGGGAGCTCAGTCCCCTCTGCTGAGTCTAAATATTCCAACACATGCAGTGCATAATTTCCCACTTTTTTGTGGAAAGTCATTATAAACATCAAGACGGAAACGCTCGCTGCTCTACAGTATGTGGGCTGCCCTTACATCACGGAGATTCAGAGGGAATGCTAAATAAGGTAATTAGGCTTGGCAACGGGCTACTGGGTGTAATTATTTCAAAAGAGGGCTCACATTTTAAAAGTAGCCAAATTACTAGATATGTGCTGTCTCATACAGTACGCAGCTATCATTTGTAGATAGACATAACTGGGTTGTAAACAAACCCGAGATATTCTTCATGCTTTCGCAGTTTCCCACTCCTTTTTGGGATTGAATCATTGCTCTGTAAATGCAATTTCATTGAGCCATATGCCATTGTCATCATCATTTCAGCTTTAAGTGATATTTCTCAATTGTCTGCATTCATGCCAGTATGATATGCATAATTCAAAGGCCTACATGGGACCGTTGTGCGACCTCCTTTCCTCTGAGTCACCAGCACATCATAAAATGCTCCAATGTGCTGTCAGAGCCATTTTGACGAAATTGTCCTGAGTCATTCTCTTTTGCAAGCGTCGAGTGGCGTTAGAAAAGGGATGCCAATCACCACACGCAGAGAGAGAAAGAGAGAGAGAGTAAGAGAGAGAGAGAGAGAGAGAGAGAGAGCAAGAGGCATGTCGAGCTGTCGCCACGGCAACCTTCTATCACGAAAAAACCTTCCTGAAACAGCTGTTGTGATCTTGTGCGATTAAGCATGTGTTTTAGTCATCGTGAGCTCTCAGCCTAATAACAAGAGGTGGAGGGGAATATAAAAAAAGCAGCAGGAAGAGGAGAGGAGGGTGAGGAGGAGGATGGAGAGAAAAGAAGAAACATTTTTTTTTTGTGTGTGTGTCAACCGAGAGATCGCTTCTCTTAGACTAGATTAGCAGAAGCACTTGAAAGAGAACAGGGATTTTGCCAGAGTGTGAGAGAAAGAGAGGGATGGGGGCGTCTGGAAGAAATGAAAAGCAAAGAAATGAAAGAAAAATATATGACAAGCCC
>CAKAOI010026022.1:0-32470 GCA_916701655.1 Sebastiscus albofasciatus | reverse complement strand
ATATATAGATCCTTTAAGTCCTGTAAATTGCGAGGTGGGGCCTCCATGGAACGGACTTGTTTGTCCAGCACATCCCACAGATGCTCCATTGGATCGAGATCTGGAGAATTTGGAGGCTGAGTCACCTTCAACTCGTTGCCATCCACATGATGTAAAAGAAAACGTGATTCATCATCAGACCAGCCCACCTTCTTCCATTGCTCCGTGGTCCAGTTCTGATGAAGACCACTGACAGGTGAAGTGAATAACATTGATTATCTCATTACAATGGTACCTGGCAGTGGGAGGATATATTAGACAGCAGGTGAACATTTTGATCTTTGAGCTTTGTGTTGGAAGCAGAAAAAATGGGTAAGCGTAAGGATGTGAGTGACGAGGGCCAAACTGTGCTGGCTAGACGACTGGGTCAGAGCATCTCCAGAACTGCAGCTCTTGTGGGATGTTCCCGGTCTGCAGTGGTCAGGACCTACCAAAAGTGATCCAAGGAAGGAGAACCAGTGAGACCCGAGGCTCATTGATGCACGTGGGGAGCGAAGGCTGGCCCATGTTGTCTGATCCAATAGAAGAGCTACTGGAGCTCAAACTGCTGACAAAGTTAAAGCTGGTTCTGATAGAAAGGTGTCAGAACACACAGTGAGGAGCAGTTTGTTGTGTATGGGGCTGCGTAGCCGCAGACCGGTCAGGGTGCCCGTGCTGCCCTTATGTTATGGCTGATCATCGTATACTTATGAGTCCATTAAACATCTTTAGTGATTTGGTTTGCCTGGAACACGGCAAGGAATAGACGCAGTCAGATGCACGTGTTTATTTGCATACTGTATCGAGCGGGGAAGTGGTCACTCGAGACACATGTGGAGACGCATTCTAATGCCACTGACGTACTTAGAGCTGTCCACTTGTGATCGGATCACCCAAGTCCCATGTTAATACCAGGTGTAAACAGGGCATAAGAGAGCAACAGTAAATTCTAGGCAGATCTTTTTAAATCCTGGAAAATGCCTCTAGCCGTGCGTACATATTGTAAAGAGCGAAGTTTACTGGATGTAAAAAAATGTCACTTAACCAGGGTTTTTCAGAATTGTAAAATACTGACATTCTTTTCTGACAATAGGATTGTGTCAGAGGTAAGAAAAGAGATGCTTCACTGCTGTTTTACTATTTGTAATAGTAAAACAAAAAATTATACATTTAAATCCAACAACAAAAGACATGCATGCACACAAACAGACCAAAACGGAATCCATTGAAAATAGCTTTCTTTATTCGGAGTCAGTGACAAATTGCTTAAAAAGATGACTTCTACTGAACAGTGAATCTGTTTGGCAATCAGTGACGACAGCTGCCATTGTTTGGATTATAAAAAGTAAAAATAAAATTCTTTTGGAAAACAAAAACAATATCATTACCTCATATAAACAATCAGTTCTGACACTGCACTAAAACTAACAGCAACTCAGCATGTGGATTACAGTGAATACTGCGGTTGGAAGTTACATTGAATCTTGGAAAACAAACTTATACATCTCAAATCAATGTCGTGGTATAGCACAGAAATCTGCATAAAAGGTCACTCAGTTGGCAGATTTCTTTTGAATGTGCAAGAAATCATCAAATGTACAGTATATCTATATTCCATTATCAATATAGGAAAAAAAGATGAAAAAACAATAGCATGCAAATTCTGTATAATGCCCTCTTTATCCATTCTGAGACACTGTTCAAATCTGACAAGTACAGAATTTCAAACAAATTATACATCAAGATTTATACTTTGATGAAAATAAAGCAAGTTAACTGTGTTTATGAACACTTTTCTACTTACAGAAATTCTACTTTACGTTCCAAATTTAAATACAAACAGTGTGACCTAAATAAAAGACAGTGTAACTGCTGCTGTAAATACAAATCCAGGCGATGGTATATGCACAATAATGCACTCTGAGGGGATCCAAAATAGAAAGTAATGGCCACCTCGCCAGATCTCTGTATAGTTATTCTTAATGCCTGTCAGGCAAAGTTTGACAGTGAGTAGTACGTTCGTCAGTTAGAAGGACAGAGGTGAGAGAATTTTGACGTTATTTTTTTCTGTTTGTGGCCAACACTGGGGTAGGATCACCAAAGAGGAAAAGCAATGAAAGGAAAACAAAAAAAGAATATGAAATCCATTGCCAGTGTTTCCTCTAGGATTCCATTAGCAGCGGGGAGAAGGGTTTTATTGTAGCGCCAGGGGTCACAGCAGGGTGGTTCTAACCTTGGCTTACACCTTATCTATGATTACTATATATGAGTGCATTATGGCATTTCTGAAGAACTCATCAAAGGAAGTAAATAATAATACTCACAGATAATACACAGACTGGCATTAACACATCTGGCACATCAGCTTTGATACAAAACCAAAAAGTATATTTGAGTCAAATAATGCCTTTGTTTGAATTTAGTGCAGCTAAAAACACATTTTCTGGTTCACAACCTGTTGCAGATGGTTAATTGAAAACTTATATTCTTATATACTTACATAAAACTTATATTCTGTAACCCAAATGCATGCACACAAATGTAGTGATGTCCTGCTTTGTTTGCAACGTATTACATACAGAACACAACTTTATATATGCTATATAGGACATAGCAAACCAAGTCAATAATAAAGCAAATTAACAACTTGCTTTCTTTAGACAAAGAAAACTGTTAGTTCCATATTTGTGCAAAATAGAAATGTGAAGGTTTAAACAGGAACTACATACATAGACACTTTCAGATACAAATTGTTAAAGATGAATTTTGTTACAATACCCAACAACAACCCAAACTTTCCTCTCCGTGCTCTTTTGATGTTCTGAAGATGAAGGGATGGGAATGGAGAGGTGTGTTTCTTTGAAATAAATTATTTGGTAAATGCTACATTGCTTGACAGGAAATCAGATATTATCAGTTGTGAAATGTGGTTATGATCCCTTTGTATGGTGGCAGAGAGAAGAAGAAAATGTACAAGTAAACAGACAAAACAGATAGACAATCCAACTCAATAGACAAAACACAATTAAATCAACAAAACAGTCATATTGACAAAAACAATAAATAGGTGATGCTATTTTCTTTCTTTGCTTCTTTTTGTTTGTGCTTTCTGAAGTTGCAATGCTTTGAGCTCGATCTACTTTTGCTATTGAAAGGTTGATTCAATAATTGCAATAATAAAGATATTTTCATTAAACCAACTTTTAAAATGAACAATAGGTACATTGTAGTAGTTTTTTGTTTTTTTTAAACAATGAAACTGCATTCCATTTCTTTCAAATTCAAACTACTGAACTCAAAAACTGGAAAACTGGCATCAACAAAAAATATAAATGAAACACCGTGATGACCCAGGTCTGTTTACAAGGCAGCTGTCAATATGACATAAGGAATGCTTCTGTACATTTGATTTCCAATGAAACACGAAAGTGTGACACACTGACCGAGGTTCCTTTTTTAAAATGATTTGCATGCACAGTTACAGCAGTTAAAATATTCCGACTGTGGCGTTTTTTTGTTTGTTGTTGTTGTTTTTTTTTTTTTTTTTACTAAATATCAATTTATATTCAGAATGAGAAAACAATAAATATATTTTTTTAAATATTTTTTGAGTTAAAAAAAATACAGTATTTGCATGCAATATATTTGATTGCATGTCATATAGATGGATATGTGGGGCATGCCAATGTGAGAATCGTTAAAATATTTTCTTCCACATTTTTCTCCACAATTGTCAATCATCTGTACATAATCAGCATATGAATACTGCCCTTTGAGATTTTTGACGCTTATTCTGTACGTAAAATCATATTTCATCAATGCAATCTATTTACAAAGACTGACTTTATACATACAATCCTTAGTCGTATATAGTACAATACTTACAATTACAGCATAAATCATGGTGTCCTTTAACACCTCAATACAAAAAAAGAGAATAATACCATATATGTGACCAGGCATCATGCATGATGCTGGTTTCAAAGTATTTCCTATACAGCACAATCATTCAAACAAAATGCCACAGCTGCATGTAAAGGTTTTTTTGTTTTTTTTGTTAAAGGCAGTGAGTCGGATAATATATCAAGAAGGAATCATCAAAAGGGTCTCCCTTTGTTTTTTCTTGGAAACACGTGGCATCTATATCTGCGCTGTGAGCTGCTCTGAATTCTTTATCACAGTTACAGTATTGATGTCACGTCAAACACAACAAATAGCATGTGCTAAAGTGTCCATGCCTCACTTTCACTATAGGAGTTAAATAGATCAAAGTGTATGCAGTCAGAGAAACACATCAGTAGGTACATTATCTCCCTGTGGCTGTGATGGTTGTCCTCTCCAGAGAGCCTTCAGTAACTAAACTAAAGGATGGTGCAACGTCTCTACTTTCCAGTCTTATTGAAGTTAATGTGCTCACTACTGCGGAGCCTCCGACTTTACTGGCACTGCGTCCAGCCTCCTGGAAAAACGTTGAAATGCCAACTCCAGGATTGGGTTAAAAACTCAAAGATATCTCCAAATGTCTTCAAGTTTTCCTTTTTCTGTAGCGTCATGGAGACAGTCTCTATCAGCTCTACTTCTTAGCCAGTTGGAAAGGATGTTGACCCTTTAAACATACATGTGTGAATACAGTTTAATCACTTAAGAAACACAAGCTAGAGAAATCAGGTATATTAAAATATGTAATGCATATAAAGGCTATTTATCATTAGTCTTCGGTGTCCAGTGCATTTCCAGAGTTATTTGAGCTTTACTTCCTGTTTTACTTTTACTTTTGCATCGCCCTGGTGGCAAAACCTAGAACCACCTGCATTCTATTGTCTGCTTTGAGGATTTTTTTGAAATATTTTGATGTTACCTGGTGATATTAGGAAGCTCTTGACCCTCAAAGAGCCTGAGTGCAGCGTGGCCTTGGTCTCTTGTGGTCTGGACAAGATTTTAGTGTTTGAAGTGTTCTGGTATCCATTTGTAGTCCAAGTAGTATTGAGGTAGGTGTAAGTAGGCATAATGGTAGGTGTCCACAGGATCCGTCCTTTCCATGCTTCCCATTCATTGTCTATGTAAATAGCCGTGCAATGCGTTCTGGTAGCGTGGCGGCTCAACTCGAGAGACGGAGCATCACGACGGCCGACACTCATTTGCATAAAGTTGAGGGTTAGTCTACTTTAAGCAAATCACGGGCGTCCGACACGCGTTTCGAAACCTCCGAGAATCTTTTAAAATAAACGTTGTCGATCCAAAATAAAGACAGATTCAGCAACTGCATGGCTTATTTCTCGCCTCAAATGTTTTCAGCAACACATTTCGGTGAACTATTTTCATGACATACGAGAAGAAAGTTTCCAAACAAGCCTCCATATTGTTTCCGGTTTGAAAGCTGAGAGCAGCAGCCCACGGAGGGAAAGCGTTCGTCCAATCAGGTGCCGAGTGTGTTGTGTCTAGTGGCAGCCCACCAAGCGTCCAATGCTGGTAAGCGATGCGTGCCCTCGCGATAAAAAACGCCCCGGTTGACACGTACCATAAGACTATCAGATAACTTAGCAGCTTCTGGGTTTCTGGGTCCAACATTCTAGTTCAGAATGTAATAAATGAGACCTTACGCTCCCATGGAACAGCCTGCCTGCCACCCTGACCAGTTCTTGCTGTATTACATATATTAAACTCGAGCTTTCGATGCCTACATGGTCATATTGCATTTTTATGTGATATGTCTAGTCTGTATTTTTTAGCTGTGCTGGATAAAGATTGTCGATGTGATGTCACGTCATTCCCAGAATGAAAACTGTCACCAAAAAACAGAACTCTGGTTTGCACTGGACATCATGACGGCTGTTTCTAGAAGTGTACGTTGAGGGATCTTTCCTTTTAGGTTTTGGTCCTGGTGATCGTCTTCAACCACAAATATTGTCTTGAACATCATTAAAAAGATGAAACAAAATTATTCAATCCATGCTGTGAGGCACACACAAAGAGGGTTAGTATTCTTTGGAGACAATCATCACACTGGTATAAAGGACCAAACCTCTGTATAGACTGGATCAGGTGTAGAGTGGTTTGGCTCAAAACTACTGTATTACATTTGTACTGTGAAAATGACACTGAACGTTGTTTCCTTCCAGTCAAAGTCTTAATGTCTGCTGTGAAAATAGTCTGTTATTAAACTTTTATGGGCATCTGTCCTTAAACTAAACTCTGCTTAATTTTGAACCTGGATTTACTCAATTTAAGCCTAGTTTTGCTAAACTCTGATTAGAATCAATCTTAAATGAAGCCTTGTTGGAGCAACCCAGACACCGACATTAACCCTCAGTTAAGCTAGGTCTGTAGTAGGTTTAACTTAAACCTCAGATACAATAATCTCTAATGACATTCATGTGATTTCTACGGGACACAGCAGCTGGTTTAGTCTAAACCCCAGGAGCAGTTGAAGAGACCGTGCATTTTATTTTCCAAACAACAAAGGTTTAAACCCATCCTATAACTGCAACTAAGCTAATAACAGAGCAACAGTCCTGTAATCTGGAATGATTGCGTTTAAATTTGTTCCTTAAAATGCTGTTTTGTACAGAAAAGGACAGTAATTGCTCTAGTGGCACCCTCTAGCCTCCATACATGAGTAGGTTTAAAGCATATTTTGAGAACAAAACCAAAAATCCTCAGAAATGTGTTTTTAATTTTGATTGTCATTTCAAACATTTCAGAACATATCTGCACATAAGTATTTATGATGAATATGGCAGCAACATGAAGGCCAGCTATTGACTAAGGCATGGGTTAATGTGAGGTACTGTGCAGCAACAGGACACTATGAATATTTTATTGCTGTCAAGGATCCAACAACAATGTCTCATGGCAACATCAAATCCAGGCAGACCAAAACACAAACAAAGCAGCAGCTTATTAATGGATCAAGCTCCACTCCGGTCAGTCCATCCATTTCTTCAACACTTAGGTAGAGTTAATGAGGTTAGCTTAATGAGCACAGCTACTGCATAAAATGTTCTATAGTTCTTAATAATAAAAAAAGAAAAAAGATCTTCATTCTCCAAGCAGGTTGCAGCTTTCTTCATAAATGGATGAGACGAAGTGACAGCAGCATGCCTTAAGGGTGAGCAGCAATATTTCCATCCAACAATATGGGCTGTATACGGTGCCTCAGATTAGAACACACAAACAAACAATCGACAAACACTACAGCTAATACACAGAGCCTGACAATCATAAAGCTATCACACTTGGCAGAACTATTTACAATAAACTGAAACCAGAAGGAACACAAGAAGCTGTTGCTTTCCCTCTGTACAACTAAACATTTACGTGTCAGGATCATTCATGCGTGAACTTTAAAGCTTTTAAATGATTAAGAGATCTCGGTTTGACACCCTCCTCCGGGAGACACACTTGATTCCAAATCAGATCTCAAAGATTGGATTTAAGGCTGTGCCCTAATGATTGATTAACACACCGCTTGGCATGGTTCGGTTCAAGGTATTCTCACGCAGCGGTTCGTATGATATCTTTTACGAAAAGTTATTCCTCATTTTCATGTGTTTTCCTACGAACGTACAGCGTCAATTTCCACTCCGGTCTTTTCAAAATAATCTTCTGTCCTCACAGGAGACAACTTTGTTAGGTTTAGGCAAGAAAACCACTTAGGTTTAGGAAAGATCGTAGTAACACCACACCGGAAGTGGTGTAACTTATGTACGGAAGTTACGTAACAAAACCTACTGAGTAAAGTTAAGGAAAAGATCAATGTTTGGGTTAAAATAATACAGGAAGTGGCATAACTAAAGTATGGAAGTTGCTTGACAAATAAATCAACATTGAGTTCTGGTCTGGACATGAATAGCGGTTTCCAGGCCAAAGTCTGGTGTTTTTTGACCCACCCATCAACCCTGACCTCCTCTCTACACAGCCCTCGTTCACCGCTCTTTATACCCCCTTGTTCGCAATAATGTGGATTACATACGAATAGATTTTGTTTGTTATATACGAATTACAGTGCATTTACTTTTCATAGGAATAGCTACAAACGGTGTATGAGAGCAGCCTGTGTGGTTCGGATCTAAAGCCTTTTGGAAGTTTTAGTACAATATCATCGCTAGCACCACCATTACAATTAAAAAAAAAAAAAACGTGCATTACTTGTGTAGCATAACGAGACTAGCAGCCCCTAGTGACCTCAATTGTAGTTACATTGAAGAGTTGTCACGTATATTTTTTCATGAAAGATTTACAGTTTAAGTTTGTCCTGAAGGTGGCACAAGAGGACCTTGCATGGAGTATCCGAAATGGAAAGGGTTCATCCTCTGGGGACCGTGTTTATCTGATACAAATTTCTTGGCAATCCTCTTGGCATCATTTTTTGGAGTTAATCCCAGGGAAAATTTTGAGTTGATGATCTTTGGGTATTTGTGGAAAATGACAATGTAACAATTGCATTTAATGTAATAAACAGTAAACCTGTCCACAATTTTAAAATATGTTGAGCGCATAATGTGATCATTTGTTGCGTATAATGTAATAAGTAATGTGTAATAGTGTTTCCTCACTGTGCCAACTCAAAACTCCCACAACCTGTGAACCCCAACTAGTTAGAGTTCCTAGTGCAGAACGAGGACATCATCCCTCACTGGCTTCCCATCCCCCCACCAACATTGCCAAAGCGGGAGACCCTGCTGTCAAGAACTGAAACTAAAACTATAGCCTGACTGATACTGGATTTTTGCCAATATAGAGTCTGTATTTATCAATATTTGGGACTTAAAAAAATGCGCTAACAATATATCGGTGTTGATATTTTCAACATAAAGCTAAAAGAGCAGCTACACAGATACCGATACATCTACAAGAAGCTAATATCTGCAAATATATCAGCCTGGCCAAATTATCGGTCTAGCTGCTCTAGCATATATGGAAATACTTATATATTTATCCATGAAATACTTTAAATGCACTTAAATGCACTTAATCATTTTAATTTATTGGAGTATATAATCTATGTTATTACATTTTTCATTTAAAGAAATTGCCATAGAAATCATAGTGTAACATATGAAGCCCTGAAAACTGCAAAAGGCAGTAAAAAAAAAAAAAAAAAAGAGGAAAGAAAGAAGAAAAAATATAAAGGCCTTTACCTTTTCACATAATATTCTGATTGGAAGTGGAAAGGAAAGTACAAAGCTTTATATTTCTTTTCACACTTCATTTGAAGTATTAACCTGACAGTATAATTATTCAACGTATTATGTATGATACAACAAAAACTATGTCACGTGGTAAGCATTTTTATTATAAGCAGGTTTACATCATCAGTTTTTATTACTTAAAAAAATGAACAGCTATGACGTTTCTACAGGATCTGTTCCAAACTTCGTGTCGTCTGGCCATTATTTATGGAGATATCATGCTCTGGACCAAAGTGCTTTGATGGACTGATGGACCAAAATTGCCATCCTCAGATACTACCATTAATGGGACACGGAAATCTATTATTCTGGTGACAGCCCTAAATCTGATCCTTTAAGTCTGCATGTTCATCAGTACAATATGAGCACATGACCAAAAATTCAAAGTGCACACTTTTAATAAATTTCTGTCACTGTGTGAACATTTAGTAAAAATCGAAACAGGTGTATACGCAGTGCTTGTCCATGTTTGCTTTTTAACACTTCATCACAAAGAGGAGAGTTCAACTAAGACTTCCCAAATGTTAACACATAACCTTTCCAGCCCCACAATTCAGTGCAGCATGGTCTATTACAACAAAACAAGATAATACAATAAGTTAATAAGCATTATCCACTTCACATTATGCACAAATATCATGCATATGTTGCCACATTCTTATTTTTATTTATCCAATCCGATATTAAAATGACGCATACGTATAAAAAAAATCCAATACATAAACACTGTCATACGTATTAAAATAAAAAATCTGTACAAAAATGTTGCCATATATTTTTTAGGATTTAATTTTTTTTCCACGTATAACAGAATAGGGAAAAAGGTAAAAAAATAAATATCCTATGTACAATCACACAAAGCCATTCCAAAGTTATCGTCACTGCAAGGAGAAAACAAAAGGCAACATATCACACGTTAGTTCAAACAATGTTCATGGTGAAGTTAGCAAACAAAATCACAGCGTCAAACTACTCCAACTTACTTTATTCCAACATCCTGGTACAGGTAAGCCGTCGTCTCCCTGGACAAAGGAAAACAAGACGTGATGTGAAAAATAATGTACTCTGCAGAGATGAACAATATTATCATGCCTGAAGCAACAACACATACAAAAGCAGCTTACAATTATTAATATATTGTATATATATCGATATATATATATTTATATAAATCCACATATATTATTTTTTTCCAGGGTTCTGGAAGTAAAAGTCGTGTTGTATTTCTGTATGCATCATAGGTTTGTACCCAAGTCAGAATTTTCCAAGTTGAAATATACTGTATGTTCCAGTTATGTGATAGTGCAGGGGTCTGTAACCAGGTGCTCTTTAGCCAATCTCCAGTGGAAAATGAATAACTGTTTTTTTACATTTTCATTTTTATTTATAATTGTTGTAGGTCTATGGTACAACGGAGTATTACGGCCAAAAAAAAAACAAAAACGGAGATTTCGAGAATAAAGTTATAATATTACAAGAATAAAGTCATAGTTGTCATTTTCAATCGTTACTTTGAATTTAGTTTTAGTCTTGTTTTCAATCAAGAAATATTTTTTTCATAATAGTTTTAACAGTTTTAAAATTAACACGGTATGGCATGCTCTGCTAATGGATAAATATATTGTAAGTAAGGGATAATGTACAGCGAGCCGGTCATTGTGAAATAAACCCCAACAGGGCGATTTCACAATAACAATGACCCGCTAGCTGTACATTCAGAATCGAGTATTCAACAAAGCTGTGTAATAACAATTCTTAGAAACCACAAAACACATTCATCAGTATAAATCAGTTCACTTTCAGATTTTGGGTCAATTTAGAATGAAATTGACGATTATGGCTCAGTGCTACAGCTCTAATTTGAGCCAATGTCATGTTTATTGTAATATATTTACAGCCATTTGCCACAACAAATTGACAGAATAAAAACTTCATTTCACAGATTTATCAAATTATCTGATGGGAGAGTACTCGGTTTTTATGTTAAGTAACATGAAGGATATCATCAAAAGAAACCTTTGTAGTGGTTAAAATTACTTCCAGAACCAGCGGATCAGCCAACTTCACAACTCTCTGATTTTAAACTAAGAATTCATAATTTTGAGTATAGATACAATTAACAAATGAGACCATAACCAGAAACATTGTCAGTCTCTATATTTAGAGATCTTTACATTGTTGGATTTGTCAGTAAATTTGGCAAGAGAGATTGCTTCATGACACAACGGTGCTGCTTTGTGGCACACAGCAGGATAATGGCAATGTTATCCCAGTGCTAGCTGAGGGTTTATAGTTCCTGTGAAAAATATATTAGATGGAAAAATCACTTTTAAAGGTCCCATATTGTAAAAATTTCGATTGTCATGTCTGTTATAGTATAAAGCAGGTTTAAGCACTATTTAAATACTGTGAAAGTATTGAAACACTCAATATACGGAGAAATATGCACAGCCCGTATTCAGAAATTGTGCATTTGAAACAAGCCATCAGGTTTTCAGTCCATTTGTGATGTCACAAATATACAATATTTAGACCATTACACGGTTTTAAACGTAAACATTCTAAATGTGTCCCAGTTTATTTCCTGTTGCAGTGTATGTAAATGACATCAGCTGATAGGAAGTAAACATGGACCCAAACTGTTGCCTAGCAACGTAATTCCATTGCAATTCCGTTGAAATGAGCTAAATACAGACGTATTCAGGCAGACATTCTGAGGAAAGTAAAGTTGTTTTTTTTAACATTACAGCATGTAAACATTTTCTAGTAGAAACACAAAATACAAGTAAGAACATGACAATGAGCATAATACGGGACCTTTAACATGTTTCTCCTGGTCACTAAAGATAAATGGTGCCTTCAAATGTCATTTTATGAGACGCTAGTGTGAGTAACAGGCTGTCAATTTTCTGCAATAGAGACTACCAGTATTTTACAACATCATTTCAGGTATATTTTTTTGGTAACTGCACCGAGGATCCACGCTTACATATATTAAGACATGTTGATGTGTAACACATAGCCTTACCTGTGAAGATGAAATGCACAAATTAAAGAGACCTATATTGTCGATCCCTTTCTCCATTACCAGATATATAAAACCATGATCGAGATACCTTCCAATATAAAATCTAACCACCTAGAATCCATTTGCCTTGCAAAGCCTACATCTTGCAAACTCAGTTCTATGCATTTGGAAATGTCCTGAGAATGGACTGTGCATAACAAGATGCATGTTGGACCAATAAGCAGATTAGGGGGAGTGTTTAAAAGATGACATGACTCGCTACCACCCCCCGAAACTCCCACAACCTGTGAACACCTGTTTGTGATGCGATGATGCATCACAGCAGTGCCAGCAACTCCCAATAATACTGTGAACTTGCATTTAGCATCATCTTCCGAGCAGTGTCAAAATTTAATGCTACAAACTCGTCCCCCAAATCAGGCTGACAACAGTGGAAACAAAAGCAGAAACAATGACAACGTGTTGTCTTACTATATTTAGTAAGTCTTTTGAGAGAGTGAGAAACTATACTTGCAGGCGAGCTTTGCTAGGCTAAATGTCTACACAGCAAATAAAAAAACGTGCTGCAATGATGCTTTCCATGCCAATACCAGGAATCTGCCTCACGCAGACCAAGTAAATTCATCTAGTTCCATACTGCTTTTCACCACCTGTGGTATTCTGATGCCTTGAATATGACAACAATTGGTGCTCCATGCAAGAGATGGTGTAAGATACAAGGGATTATGAAGGAAGGCTCTAGTATAGTTTAACACCAATTTCAAAACTTTAAATTTAAGATTATTTGTGGTTATGTAATTGATGATATTAGTCACAGTCATAGATCTGCATGTGAAGTTAACGTAGAAAGTTTTAGTAGTTTAGTAAGAAAGGTTGCGTTAAATTAATTAATGAGTATTTGTTTTCAGAGCGAAAGGCTTGTTCAGTTTTACAGCAGGTCAGTTGGAAAAGTTCTGGCTTATTACGAGGCGAGGCAGCTACAATTAAATGTCCATGCAAACGTGTATGTTTTTATGAATTTACAGTGCAACATCTAAGTGGCCATAGTCAAGGGTGTGGTTAGTGATAGCTCGAGGCATGCTGGGGTGAATGAAGGGAAAGAAAGAGCACCATACCACAGCGCAAGGGGCATCCAGCCCGTCCAGGCCTGGCAAGCCCGGTTCACCTTTCTCCCCTTTAAAGCCTCGGAAACCCTGTTTGTGAAATCAACCATTTAAAAACCATCTCTGCAGCTCACGGGTAGCAGAGGAGTGTTTGTCCTCCACTACTTGATGCCGAGAAGCTCTCCGCTTCTGTCCACAGGGTGACTGGATGCAGGTTTCCTAAACACGTATAGGTGACCTGGGACTGACAGGAACCGGGCTCACTGTGATGACTTTGACAGGTTTATAAAGCTTTCAAGAGTAAAATCTGATGACGAATTGTTTCTTTGATAACAAAGAGGTTAGTTTTCTTTGGGAATGGGTTTGATCTAGAGTTCTGCTTCTGTACCAACCTGAACCCTAAGGGCCCTATTAAAACAATCTGTAGTGCCTAAATGCATTTAGGGCGTGTCCGACTTCACTTTTGCTGGTTAAACGACGCATAATCTGGGCTCAAAGTAAGGCACAAGGAGCAAAGGGGATGCATTTAGTCTCCTAATTAATCATAGGTGTGTTTTGGGCGTAACAGGAATTAAACAAATCACTGTCATCTCCCATTACCTTTAAAAGCCAGGTGCACCTTCACATTGGCTCATTAATTTGTCAAATTGGAGAAGCGAGCCATTTTTCTGCTGAGGAAACAGATCTGCTTGTGCGCTAAGTTAAATTGCGCGAGCAGATGTTGTCCTTGGCTAGTTGACCCTCTGCCTCCGCTGTCTTGATTGCATATGAGCAAATGCGCTGGTAACTTAATTATATGATAATAAGTACTGGGTTAAATATGATAAACTGTATTGCTTTCTGATGAAACCCATGGAGGGGGGTTGGGGGGGGTTTGGACCGGCTTAGCGGAATCATCCAGAGCTGCATTCCGTACAAGCTTACAGCCAGGCGTTGATGGAGGTGTGTAACACGGATCCATCAGCCTCAAAACGCAGATGTTTAGGGGGAGAGGGCCTGCAAACTCTGAAGTCATCTACACTCGCACACACACACAGAGGGATGAGGAGAGGAGACGCCACAGAGGTGTGTGTTTAACTGAGGTGGAGGAGCGTTGCTGAGCATCCCTGTGTGTGCAACAAGCAGTGTGTATGGCATGTAGGGTCAGGCATGGTTTCGGACAGGGTTCGGTCTCAGTTTTCGGCTGGTGCAGAACTCTAGTTTGATTGTCTCCAATCTGTTCCCTATTCAGGGTTGTAGTGCTGCAGGATGAAGGCTGAAAATCAAGATAAAAATGCTTTGGTGGTCTGTTTATAGTCATCAGCAGTGGCTGCCTGGTTCCTGTCTGCCTCATTCCTGAAAAAAAGGTTCCTCAGGCAGAGTTGTGGTCTGTGGTCCATCCAAGTCATTTTTCACCTGCTATAACTTCTAATGAAATTTTTGAATGGATCAAAAATAAATCAAATTTAGGATCTCATCAATTCAACTACATATCTCCCCAAATCTCTGACAGGCTGCAGTGATGGACACTTGGACCAAACCCTCCCTGAGGTGGATTAGAAGCACTGAAAACCAGAGCCAAAAGGAAGCCGACTACTGAATACGAATCCTCAGAGAAACTGAGAACATATGAGATTATGTCGTATTCTAAAATAGCGCTCCTTCCTTTTGCCTCTTGGTTTACACATCGGACTACTGACATACCAACGGACAGGGGGCATCTAATCCAGGTGCTCCTTGGTCTCCCTTATCCCCTTTGGCCCCCCTGTTGCCTTTCTTGCCCCTCTCTCCCTGCAAACAACAGCGTATTAAAAAAAGACAAACTTTAGTCCTCCGTCATGAAGCCACACATTAAGCAAATGTTTGTTGTTTTTGTAAGATTTCATCTGTCAGGTATTCTTACATATATGTAATTTAGACAAAATGAGAAAAAAAAGTTATCTTAATTCACTAACGTGTTTAATGTGCCTTTTCAAAAGACAATATGATCTTGTAATGTACATTTAGTGGAGAGGTAAGGTAAGTAGAGGGAGTTAGGGAAGAGAGATTGAAGCCTGTGCAGTTGGTGAGCAGGTTTCAGGACTACCTAAAAGCTACAGTAAAAGTATGTTGAAGTGAGAAGGAAATGTTTTCATTTTATCATGGAAGTGTAATTTGCTGAACACAACATTAAATATGAAAATGAGATAACAGAATAATGTCCAAAACTAAAAGCTAAAGTGAAATGGTAGATGGACCATGTGGTGACCGACTGGTGGAGGAATTCAAACGCTTGGCCATGAAACAATTCTAGTTGAGTCATCATTACAAACTTAAAAATCCGGTTCATTGACAAAAAGGTTCAAGAATGTGAAGTCCTACATATAAACTTTCGGAGCGCGTCAACTACAAGTCCCATCGAACATTGTGGTGAGTCAGAGACATTTGAAAATGCCATGAGTGGATAGATGGGTTTTGACATGAAGAACTGTTTATCCAGCGCTGCCTCTCTTCAGCGAGCGGCACAGGAGCGACAGGGCCTCCTTGATAGAGGGCTCCGTCTACGATTTTAGAACTAAGGTTACAATATTGTAACCTTCATTCTAACTCACACAGGCTCCTCCCTCTACTGGACTCTATGGGTACTGTGGGTGGAGCCCAATGGACGTACGCTCTGCCGCACCACCACGTCGACCTAACCACACAAAACCCCTCTGTGCGGCCCTGCACCCTGAACAAATCCACCATACCTGCTACGGGGCTCTGGTCTTCAATGCTTGGGGCCAGGACACCTCGACACATTGCCAGATATCCAGAAGTGAAGGCAAGACCAGGCGAGGCCGCCTGAGCTGGGTCTAAAAAGCTGTGGCGGAGACAGCTCATGGGTTTGGGTGGGAGCGAGGGGGGGACAGTTGTAGCTAAACGCGTCCCAACGCAGCGGCCATCACCGGTGGGAAGTCCAGCCGAATCGGCAAAACGTGGAAATGCCAGACACCGAAGAAACATTATCAACAGCCGGCGTCTTGGCAGGAATGGCCGGATCTTGGCGGCGTCGAACTCAAGACTCTGGGTAACTGTCGTCACAGCAGAGTCTCACATCGCCTCGAAAATTATCCCAACACCGCTGGCGTTGAATCTTGGGAATCGACCGGCGGGCCGGGCAGTCTGAGGGTTGCTGAACGCCCTCCTCTGCGTGGTCTACTCCAATGCATTGAAAGGCATTGGGAAGATCCATCGGCGGGCACGATGGGCACTGGCGAGGTTCTCGTAGCGGTGGCTCCATCTGTGGAGATGTAGCAGTTCGCGGGCAATCGCCGATCGTTGAAGCGCTGGACGCCGCCTTATAGACTGTAGCAAGGCACCTCATTGGAGAGATTTAGGGGGAGCTCTAAAATATGTGCATTTTCGGTGCCTCTGTTTTTTTTTCTGCATAGATTTATATTTTCCTGTATATTAACAAACCTGAATCTCTGACCAAACTGTCAGTGGTCGAGTTGCATTGTGGGTAATGTTAAGTGCCAGGTTTTTACAAGAAAGAAGAACGTATGGAATAAATAAGACCTAATCTTTGTTTCTGCAGCATCAATCCTTTTTCCTTTTAACTGTCCATCAAGAGTCCGACTATGTTCTAGGAATGGAGTACTTGATGAGACTTCATTCCAAGTGTACGCAGATTATAGTTACTATGCTTGATCAAAGTACCAACACCTGCTCACCAAGGCCAAAGGCTGTAAGGGATCAGATAAAGAAATTATAACATCATGTATAGGGAATACACAATGATAGGAACGATGATATGCAGCCTGACTGCAATGTTCTCCCAGTGCTGTCTCAGCATCACCTACACAACTGAAATCTTACATTTTAGACTTTCTTCAGGTTTAAGGCTTCAGACTCAAATGGCTCGAATGCAAAGCCCAGCTGTGAGTGTTGCTAGTAGCCGAGGCTCACGTTCAGATCAGAGATAGGTTCATGCAGTCACTGTAAAGTGACATGAAACGTTTCTTTGTGCAGTCTTGCTATTCTTGGATAGAGTTGAAATTATGAAGCCCAGTGCATTACCTTTTAGTAGTTTTACAAATCATACACATACAAATACAGCAAATGAATTATTGGCAGCTGTTTGAAGGCTCTGGATACATGTTGAAAGGTTCAGTCTGTTTGGAATCTCACCTAACTCTAACAAATTAAACAGTTCTAAGACTGATAGGCTCAGAAACATGCAACATGTTTGGTGTGCTAGCATCAAAATGCAGCATACATTTTGACAGTGATGGGAGAGCACTGCTTGCCAATTTGGGGTATAGGCTATGGGTCAAGGGTTGGAGGGACTACAATGAAGGCTTGCAAGGAAGAGGTACTGTTAAGTAGGAGTAGGAGATGTGAAGAGGAGGTGTAAGAGGAGGATGATTAAACCCAGGACTACATTAGAATGCAGGAAGAGGAGGAGCAGGAGGCCAAGGTTTGTGAGAGGGAGAGAGGGCGACCCCGGCAATAAAAAGAGCCACAGGCCACAGAGCAAGGTGAAGGGAAGGAAAAGGGGAAAGGAAGACCTGCGGAAACAAAGGAAGACAGGACAAAGAGTGAAAACACCAACACTATCCCATAGCTTTGTCTTCAACACTTTCAACTGGACAGTCCCATTAAGATCTGTTTAACAGAAGTGTTTTTCTCCTGGGTTCTGTAGCCGTGCATTGAAAAGATTTGATGAGAGGCCAGTTGAACGTGCTGAGAGAGCTTATGAAATGTGAAGACTTAAAAAAGATGGGAGTGGAAATATTAAAAGAGTCACAGGTTAATGGGAAGGAAACAAACATTCTCCTAGAGTAAGGGTATGTGGACATTAAAAACAGATTCTCTGTGCAACCTGGAGATGAAATACTGATTTTACATAGTGTTATTTTGCAAGGGCTGTTTTGATATTCAGTGCCAATTGTTTAATATTTGGAGAAATATGCTTATTTGCTTTATTTCTTAGAGTAAGAAGATGGACATCAGTCTCATTGTTGTCAGTTAAGGACAGAGCTGGAGTGAGAACATGGTTAGCCTAGCTTAGTTTAAAGACTGAAAGCAGGGGGGAAAACTAGTCTGGTTCTGTTTGAAGATCAAAAATATAAAAACAAAACAAAAAGAAAACAGTTTATCCATCCGTAGTCCACCAATGAAAATGATAGCTGACTGAAATTCTAACCTACTCTTCCACCAATTGATTGGTCAGGGTTTTTTAATTCAGATCTGATTTCAGATATATGCGTTGACCGACCACCCGACCCAATCCACAAACTTTATAAATTATAGTAGACTGACTATCGGGAAGTTCGGGAATTTGCGTGGAGCTGGACGGGTAGTGTATAGTAGGTTTATCAGAGCTCTTTCTCTGAAAACAGCTGCCTGCTGCTGCTGGAAATGACGCTATTAGAGCGGTGAGAGTGAACCAAGTTAAGTTAAGTGGTGGGCCGTAGACATCAATGAGCGAAAATTCAATATAAAACTCAATAAATATTAATAAAGCTCTGTTGAACTTGGTGATCATTCTCTATGGAGTGACACCTTTCATCCCTTACACATACGGATTTGATCCATTATTGTAAAAATGTTGCTTATAGCTGTTATACTGCACAGACATGAGACTGATTTCCATCTCTCAATTTCAAGTCTAAACTGAATCTGCATTATGATATCACATAAAAGACATGGACACTTAACAACATTGATGTATTCTTTTTTTTTTTAATTTTTCCTGGATAAAACAAAATGATTTCTGGAGTATTGTCAAGGATTATTCATGTCTCTTAATCTGGTGAAGTTTATTCTGATCCTCAAAACAAAAGCCACTGCGAAATGAACACATTTGCCTCAGAAAGGCCGAAGACATCTTGATGTGAATTATTCAGGATCATTAAAATGAATCAAAGCAAACTATAACCTGACTCATCTGTCTTTTCTTTTCATGCTCGATATCAAAGAGAAACCTCCTATTTATTGATATTCAGCTCTTTCGTTCTTATCTCCTGCTCGAGAGCGTCTTTGTAGTCGTCACAGTTCTGCTCAGGTGACCTATTGTGGCACAAGGCAGCTACAAAAAGAGGTTCAATAATGTTGTGGATGCAAATATCAGGCCTGATGTGACTTGTAAAGAGTTTAATTCAGCTGCTAAATTTAATGAGTAAAAGCATAGAAGTGACCTGGTCTGTGTGTATTCCACAAATTAAATCTAATGTGTGTCCTTTAGACAGAATC
The DNA here is from genome assembly GCA_916701655.1 of Sebastiscus albofasciatus. Classification (NCBI taxonomy): domain Eukaryota; kingdom Metazoa; phylum Chordata; class Actinopteri; order Perciformes; family Sebastidae; genus Sebastiscus; species Sebastiscus albofasciatus. The sequence goes on along the minus strand of CAKAOI010026022.1, from coordinate 12,932 downwards.
GTGTCCTCGGTTTCTGCTATCTTTATAACTGGCAAAACATTATAGGTGGTCTCTTACCCGGTTCCCTTTGAGTCCTTGTGGTCCTACTAAACCCTGCAAAAAGAAATAAAATTAGTGGCTGTGCATATTTACCTCACTTTGGGAAAAATGTATATTTGCTACATTTTGGGAAATATGCCATCTTAGACCATGTTCAAACTGATATTAGCACAAAAATATGCAGTGCCCTCAATCATTTCAATGAGGCAGACAAATACAGGTCTGCTGCTTTCAATGAGCTACTGTAAAGTAAAAAGATGCTCCCTGTTGTGATAAATATTTTAAAATGGAATCACAGACTTACAGGGATGCCTTGAGGCCCAATTGGTCCGGGCAATCCTGCATCTCCCTTTTCACCCTGTAGTGACAAGAGAAAAGTGTGTATTCTCCTAAAACTATATTTTTTTTCAAATAATTAAAAAAAAAACATACACACAAAGATACTCACTCTCTCCCCCTTTGGTCCTGCTGGCCCTGGCACACCCGATGGTCCTATTAGACCCTTTAAAACAGAATACGGAAAATAAACACCCGTTAGCAGATACAAACTGAATAGTACCAGAGAAAATATCATCATTAAATCATCATTAAATCAGTAAATCAACAAGCTTTCTGGTGGAAATGAATAGATGTCACAAAAGATAATGTCATGGATCATTTATATATTTGTTTAGACAGAATCATTTTCTGTCCTGACATCTGTAGCATTAACACACCAAGCTTGTTGAACTACTGTCCAAACTGTTAAAACGAGGGAAAATGAATAACATGTCAACAGCTGCGGTTCTCTGTCTGAGTATAGCAGTCAGGATTGGAGAGGAAGACCTTGCATCTCAGGCATATCCAGTAATGTACAGCGCTGTATGGAATACAGCCGTCCAAATGTACTGTATGACATGTCAACATGCAGCGCAGGCATCTCTGCATGCTCCTTTTGGATAGTTTTTTTTTTTAGCAATGGCAACTTTGCAGCCCACTGCTGATACAGGATCATGAGGCAGGAAACCGTTGAGGCAGGATTGAGGACTGAGGATTTTACACTGTTGTGACGTCCAATATCGGACAAGATGGAAGTTCGGCAGCACGAGGCAACATTCCATTAGTGGTGGGAGAATTTGAAAGACCACTAGACTTACGTAATGTAACCTACAAACCCAGAGCGGCCATGGTTGCTCATGATAGATAGGAGACAATATTTTCTCATAAACACAACATGCTTAAGTAGTTATCTTGGGGTAACAGAAATGACAAATCTATGGTGCTCAAACTGTAAACACTGAAATAAAAACAGATATTAACGTTACTGCCACCCCCCCTTCTCCTTCAATTAAGGACAAATTTTGCATATGGTAAATTTTCTAAAGCACGTATTCCATTAGCACAACAAAAGAGTCATGTCATAGTTCACAGCTTCTCTTTTTAACAGAAACACACTTATTAAATAAATCCAATCTCTACTACATTTTCATTGAAGTACTGTCAATAAAACTCAACACATCCTATGGATGTTTGATGTTAATATTTTGTGGATCCATTCCCTAATTTGAATGTGAACACTTAATGTCTTTCTATTTAGATTTGTAGCCTATATTTCTCTAGTTTGTGCTTGTTGGTTCTTATGCTGCATTTACATGGAATCAGGCAGACTGTAGATGGCAAATCACATTAGTGGATGAGAGCAGGATGGAAAATTAGGTAAGACTGGCTGAGATTACCGCCAACGGTAACGGTAGACGCCATTGCTGTCCAAAGTTAAAATATTTCAACTTTTAGCCGTCCTTTACAACCGGATGTTACGTAGAGAAAATGTTTGGAGTTTCCAATAGAATCTTAAGAGTAAACTGCATTAAATAGCTATTCAATTATATATAAATTATACTGTAAATAAATTACTAGAATAATTACATAAAATGTAATAAATATGTGGAGATGTTTTCATTGTAGACCTTGTTGGTTAAGAATTTTGTCCCTCGGGACTCTGATTTGAAACACCTGTTCCTATAAAGATCAGTCACATGACTGTTGAATTTTATCCCGAAAAAGTCAGTGTGCCGAAAAGTCAATATTTAAACCTTGAAATAAAAAATTACATCAGACTTACATGCAGCTTTTCTATTTTTTTCACACAGCCTACCCTAACCGTGGGATGATGCCTGTTGAGCCAGTGGAAGGCTTTTAATGTGAAACATCTGTGTAGGAAGTGTTGAGTTTCATTGACCAGGGCTTAGCAGCGATTGAAAACAATGGCAAAGAAGAGATGGCGGCAATTAATCAGTGAGTGATAATGGAAAATATATATATATATTGTGAAAGCAGGACAATTTGACATTTTGGACATCAAAACTGGGGAAATTAAAGGGAATGAAGGCAGGTCTTCATTATATTAAATCAAGGTGTGGTTATTTTTGTTGAGAATTAACAGTAGGAATAGTTTTTTTATGCTTTAAGCCCTTAAACTCTATTAATCTCAGGGTGTATAGCCGGATCAATATTATGTTTTTGAGGCCAATACTGGTCTGTACATTTGAACATTTAAAACATGTTGTGACACTATTTTTCTCAGAAACAGAAACAATTTTGATAAGGATCCTTGAATTGTGACCAAGGGAGTGGCATATGTTACAATTGAAAAATAATCTTGTCAGTGATCTGTGTTGGACAACCTTTGTCAGGGGTCAGCAACCTTTACTATCAAAAGAGCCATTTTAGGCTCTGTCTAGAGCCGCAAAACATTTGAGCATTGTGATGAAGGTGACACAGCTTGTAGTGTAAGTATATATTATATGAGTCTAATGTAGTGAGGGCCAAAGTGCAAATGTACTACGCAGTATTAGGGCCACATCGAGGGAAAAAAAATCTGAGATTTCCAGAATAAAGTCAAAATATTATGAAAAGAATCGGCGTAATGTTACAAGAATAAAGTCTGGACTTTACGAGAGAAAAAAGAAAATAACACGTAAAATTCCTACTTTATAATATTATGACTTCATTCTCATAATATTACGACTTTTTTTCTCATAAACTTCTGACTTTGTTCTCGCAATATTATGACTTTATTCTCAAAATCTCAGATTTTTTTTTTTGGCCCTAATACTCTGTCGTACCGTTGTATCATACAACAATGATAAAAAAAAAAATGAAAATATAAAACAAAAACAGTTATTCATTTCCATTTTTAAAACTCCACAGGGAGCCACTGGAGAGGAGCTAAATTTAGGAGCTATTTACTGACATTTATCGGACAATGTATATGCTGATACCAGGATATTGGCTATAAGCTGGTATTATGGTATATACTGTCTATTCTCATACGGCGTCTCAATTATGGGCTATAGGATGCTCTTCTTTGCTTTGTTTGGAATTTAGAGATAAATTCTTGTTCTAGCCAACTTAAATGATTTCTGTAGAGGTTGTCAATATAAACCATGGCGACATAAGGGCGATATGTAGAGTTGCCTCGTTTGCCATGAAAGTAGATTCTTCGTGCCAGTGCATCCTCAGAACCCAACCCTGAACAGTCCTGTCCTCACCGAGCTACTTTAGGAAGGAAAAAGAGACAAGACAAACGTGTGAAGCAGGAAAGCAAGCGGACATGACAAGCAGCAGACATGGCAGACATCAAGCAAGCTGTAGCAGGGGGCGGGGATGAGGAGGAAGAGGAGGAGGAGGGTGGGGATGGGAGGGGGGGTGAACAGGACTTGTGCCACTCACCACTGGACCCGGTCTGCCGTCTAACCCATGAGCCCCCTGTATAGCGTTGTACACAGTTAGAGAGCAGAGATGATGGGGGGAGATGGTGGGAGGAAGGTGGGGAGGTTGGGATGGGAAGGTGGGGGGGGTGAGTGAAGCTGTGACTCAAGTGACTTCAAAAACACATTCAGATGATGACAAATGAAGGGTGACGGAAGTGGTGGAGGTAGAGGTAAAGTGAGTGACAGTAATTGTGGGTATTTCACTGCTCATGGTGGATGATGACGTCACGTCTACGGCCCTGTTGTGGCTCATAGTGACACTCTGTACTCTGTTTTCATATTCAGTGTGTTAGTCTGTCTCTTAACGGGGACGTATTATGCTCATTTTCAGGTTCATACTAGTATTTTGAGTTTCTATTAGAACAACACATTCTCACTCCAAAATACCGCCGCTTGGTCAGTACCCCTCGGCATCAGGGGACCGGCGCATGGGGTACCCCTCGTTACTTTTGGACGGACCAGGGACGGCATGTCAATACGCACTTGTTACATGCATAGTCCTTTCAAGATAAACTTCCGTTTTCACAGGCAGTTAGGTTTACGCAACACAACCACTTAATTAGGGTTATGAAATGGTCGTGGTTGACGTTAACTTCACCGAATAGGTCAACATTACTTTTAGTTTCACACAGGACACGAACACTGATCTGCTGGTTGAAAGTCTTGTGTTTGTTTGAGCCATCCACCACCACTCCGGCCCGCCCTGAGTGGACTCTCACGCTATTTATACTAGGTCACTTGCTCTGACCGTCGACTATAACGCTGCGGGTGTGTTTACATTGGAGTAAGTTGAAAGATAAAGGGTGCCTCTCTGCGTCGGTTTCCGATACTGAGGGGTGCTGCCTGATTGGTGGTATTTGATGAGTTGGGAGTGAGACCGGGTTGACTAGAACATATTTACATGCTTTAATGTTCAAAAAACAAATTATTTTTCTCATCCTGTCCGTCTGAATATACCTGTATTCACCCTCTGTCTGAAATGCTCTGTTTTAGCGCCTGTCTCTTTAAGATTCCGTCCTGTAAAAGCCCAGTCTACTCTGATTGAGGAAAATATGGTGCACCTTTGCAAAGGTAGTTCTCAAGCTGTTGGCGGTATATTCTTGGCCATAATGACATGTTACTGTATTATTGTAACAATACAATATGGCATTCAACATGATCTACAGTTTCACTTAAAAAGAGGAATTACTTTGCAATGATGTGACGCATATCGCTATCACATGAATACCTTATGTGGTTCCTCTGAGTCAACCTAATTCTACCGTTCTGACCATCTACAGTGCAGATAAATGGTTTTTGAATGTGAATATGAGTCTTAACCAAGAACAAAGAGTAGAAACCTAAAGACTCCATTTTGAAAACTATAAAAGAAAATATAAAATATCATTCGAATAACATTTGGAATAAAAAAAATGTACAATAAAAGCAGTAAAATGTTTAGATATGTTATGTTAATGATTTACTTCCTTTGAAACAATCCGCTCTCCCATGCAACATTTTAACAGGATTATGATGACATAGAAGCAACATCCGGGACATAAAACATCAGTCAGTAACAAATGCCTAAACTAGGGTTAAACCAATATGGGTTTTTTAAGGTTGATACTGCATACTGCTAACATTTCTGTACTGAAGCAGTGATATAATCCCTAAAATATTCAAAATTCAGTAAGAAAACCTATGAACAGACATGGAGTACAGTGTACTTACAGGAAGTCCAAGATGGCCTCTGTCTCCCTTGTCACCCTTGTGACCGCTCGCTCCCTTTTCTCCTCTTATGCCTATGCCGGGTTCTCCCTGAGAGATATGATAAAATATATCATATAAAAAATATAAAAATATAAATTTAAAAAAAAAATGAGGAGCTGGTAGATATTATGTTATCTACGATTAATACAATATCTCACCTTAGGACCTGAAAATCCTTGAGATCCCTGGATGGAACAAAAAGAGTGGGATTACCAACACAATCTATACTGTATCTAAATTGTTGCCAGTGCATATCACTGGTGTATTTGAGGATCACCAAGAGATGAATAGTAGAAATACAAGTTTGGCATGTTTAAGCCACCTCTATCAGTGGGGCCTCGGTTAATGAACAACTCCATGTCCATTTTATTTCATTTTTATTTTATTCCAGTTTGTCTAATTCATTTTAACTCAATTATATTCTCCCTGTGAAACAGATTAAATGACTATGAAGTGTTGAAAACCATTTTAAAATACTTTCGTTAAAAGTTACAAATATAAATGACAAAGAATTCAGAATTTCTTTATATGCAGATGATACTATACTTTTCTTGTATGTAGCATGATCATTATCTATGATTAACTAAATTATTGAGGTATTTAGAATTTGTTTTAGGTTAATAAATAAACTGGAGCAAATCAAAATGGCACCTACACTCTCAAAAACTAAACAGGAAGTACTTATGGGTAGGGATGAATGTAATCAAAATGTTGATACAAATAACATATAGAAAATTCCACATGCATTCTATCTGAATCTTTGTCTTTGCAAAATGATGTGCTACCGCTAAATGCTGGCCCAGTTACTTTGAGTGCAGGTAGGTAGGTTATATAATTCTTAATGCACATATTTAGTTACATCCGTTTCTGCACACTCATGGTCCCTCCCAGGTGTTTTCCCTTATTTTACCTGAAAGATCTCTTCTGAGTGTGTTGGGAGGCTGTGCTTGATTGACAACCCTTTCATTCTTCTATTGCAAATGTCAATGTGTTGCCATTTACAACATCATCATTCTTATTGGATCATTACATTTGGAGATGTCATATTCTCAGTACACAAGCCAAATTATCTAGAAAACACTTTGTGAGTGTGCTTTAAGCATGGGCTAGTGTTAAGATTTAGTGGTTGAAAGGCATATTTGACTCACTGCTGGGCCAACTGGTCCTGAAGGTCCTGGGGGCCCCGGAGGACCATAGATCTAAATACAGACACACACAAACACAAGCAATTCAGAAAATATTGCTCATAAAACATGCTGTGCTCTAATTTACCATGAAGTGCACTAATCAGACCTGTGGGTTAGTGACTGACCCTTACCATTTCTGACCTTCCTCCTTCCCCAGGTTCACCTTTATGACCCTGTGACAATAGGTGGCAAAGACACAGAAGGTCACATTTCTTTAGACAAACTATTAAGTGAATGAAAAATTAGGCAACACAGCACATTTTCACACAGCATTTGGGGTGAATATAAAATATGTTCCACGGTTCCCTCTTTTTCCAGGTCAGACACTGCATCCAGAAAGATGCAGCCTAAGGGGCACCATTGCGTACCATTGAGCCAGGTAATCCAATTGGGCCAGTAGCCCCTGTAGGCCCTTTTTCACCCGTAGGGCCATCTAAACCCTACAGAACAAGAAAGGGGAGATGAACATCACGATAACGGCAGAACGGGGACTGATGAGTTCATCTTTACGTCAGAATCAAAGCATAAGACAAATGAGAAAGTTTTATTTTCATCCAATCTTGATATCCATTACCAAAACTTTACACCAATCGACACCAGGGGCAGTATACTTCAGTTGGTGTCTTCTTATTTTTATTTGAAATGAAAAATGATTATAGTTTTTTGCTTTCATGTCATCGATGGGAAAAGTAAAACCTCAATGGTTCAACAGTTGAACCAGTCAGTGTTAAGTCTTAATTTTCACCTGCACCATATGGTTTATAAAATGTATTGGATTCTTTTAGCTTTTATAGTAATTAGGGCTGTCAATCGATTCGAATACTAAATTGTGATTAATCGCAAATTAATTGCACATGTTGTATCTATTGAAAATGTACCTTAAAGGGAGATTTTTCAAGTATTTAATACTCTTATCGACATAGGAGAGGAAAAAAACATATGCTTATATAAAGGGGAGACTCGTGGGTACCCATAGAACCCATTTTAATTCACATATCTTGAAGTCAGAGTTCAAGGGACCCCTTTGAAAATGGCCATGACAGTTTTTCCTCGACAAAATTTAGTGCAAGTTTGGAGCGTTATTTAACCTTCACGACGAGGTAGTATTACATGGTTGGTACCAATGGGTTCCTTAGGTTTTCTAGTTAAATATGATACCAGAGTTATCACTAGCTTTAAACTGAGCCCGCTACTACCTCCAAAAGATCAATTGCATTGATGCATTACAGAAATTAGTGGCGTTAAAACAAATTTGCATTAACATGTTATTATCAAGAGCAAAATAAATGTCTACCTAAATAAGTAACATTAGCAAACTGTCAAATATACAGATATACAGGATACAGAAGAACAGCATTTACTGGAGCTGCTCTTGAAGCATCACCAGGCTACAAATAGCATAGCCCTTTATATGGGGCCACATTTGGGATCCATGCCACAGTGAATTAAAGGTTAAACGCAGTGTCATTCCTGGGGTCCCTTCCAAGCCAGTGAGTCTCTAATTAGATAATACGAGAGCAGCTGGAAAAACCAAGGCCTTCCCTCTGGATAATGACAGATGTGAGACTTGGGCTTTGGTCAGGGAACCCCAGGCAGTGATGTGATATGCTGTGATGTGTGGTTAACACTGTCACTCACAGGTGATCCAGATGGACCCATGTCTCCCTTATCTCCTTTGGGTCCCGAGAAGCCCATGACACCACCCTCCCCTCTGGGACCTTCGGGGCCGGCTGGGCCTGCGGGACCAGGCTCTCCAGGCTTCCCCCTGGGTCCCTAAAAAACACAAGAGGTCAAGGTCACCTCACATAATTGTGCCTGTAAGACAGACATATTTGACATGAAATCTAAAATGGGAGCTTTAATCATCATTCCTACATATTTGTTATCGCAATTAATACACTTCTATCACAATATACGTTCATGTAACAATTCAACTGCCTGGCTAATAATATAGATTACTGATGACTAAGTATTACCTTCTCTCCGTCGACTCCTGGAGGACCTGGCAGACCAACTTCACCCTGAGGACACACCAAGGCTGTATTACAAACTAGGTAAAGCAGGCAACTGTCTCAGGGCCAAAGACCCTCATGGACCCCCAATTCACGATACGTCAATTGGTTTCTAGTAATATGATTAGTTGTAAATTTGTTAGCCGGCATTCAGACCAAAATCGACTCTGCATTAAAACAATGCTAGGGGCTACGTCGATGGGGGCATGTTGCCTCAGGTAAAAGGTGGCAATACAAGGAATCCGTTGAGGTATGTTAAGTTGACGGATCCTCATCAGGACATCCATGATCATGAATATGGCTCGTTGACTGACCATTCGCTATGTCCAAATTTGCATAATCACAACTCAACCTCAACTTTATGGAATTGAGGTCCATCCATCGGACCGCACCAGGCTCACAAAACTCAATCAAACTGTCAAACTAGACAGCGCTGATCAAATATGAATCGAGATTCTGTAACTGTAATGCCCATTTCTCACCTCAGATGCTTTCAGGAACATATTTCGGTGTACTGTTTAGCTGTAAAATGAGTTTGTGAGTTTGTGACCCGGCATGATGAAAACAGTCAAGCCAAAACCAAGAACTGCCAAGCGGCTGGATCAAACCAGACCGTTTTGGGTTCCACCTGAAAGCATCCTGTGTAGAGCACTGAGGTTGCTACTGCTGTTCTGCCAATATGCTGCTCATGAAACGCCTCCTATGTAGACAGATACAATATGATCTAAAACCGGCCCTGCATTATTACTGAATCCTTTGGCCATGTCTTGAGAAGGGGCCCTTTGTCGATATCTTAAAACCTATATTATTTCAGTTCTTATACTCCATAAAATACTTTTGCATTTAATTAAATGAAAACAAAAAAACTGACACGAAACCTGGGACCAGTTAATCCAGCATATTGGCCCAACAGCCCCCTAACAGGTTAATCTGGCTATGGGACACACAAAACATTAAAACAAAAAACCTCAAAAAACAATATTTATTTTCTGAATGTGGCTCATCTTTGAAATGCAGTGTGTCCTTCTAAAATGTCTCCTACCTTGGTACCATGGATTCCAGGGGCCCCCGCAGGTCCAGGTAATCCAGGGGGGCCCTATATAGGAGTAGAAGATATCACGTCATTTAATAGAATTTGTACTACTGTACTGTTTTTGCACATGTCGTGATGAATCCCAGAAGAAAGTACTTACCATCAGGGGTATGTTGCGAATATCCTGTGGAGGAATATTAAATGTTAGGTTACTATACTCTTTGTTTTATTCTTTACTTTTTACACATGATAGAAAATTGCAATTTAATACGAGTTACATACATTTTCATTGTTGTGGATTTCAGCCTTTCCTGGCTCCCCAGTTGGGCCTGGAGGACCCTATAAACCGAAACATACCATTTGTAAACGCCATCATGAACATAATGATCATAAATTGTGTCAATATTTGCAACATGTTGTTATAAATCACTTACTCTTGGTCCAGCTGGGCCTTCGGGGCCTACTTCCCCCTGGAGGTTAAATGAAGGTATAACACTTAGATTCTCCATAAGAACTCTCAACTTGTGTTAATATTTGGAAAGTAGTCTTTCCATAATGCTGTTTTAAAGTATCTCACCTTGTCTCCCTGTGTGCCTGTGTCACCCTGTAAGAGGAATAGCATACGGTGACTTCCATGAGCACTAGCTTTTTGTTGTAGTGCTACTTAATAATCTGTGATGGAGGCCTTGCTGTACATGCAGGTATCTAACCAATAATCAAACTATTGCCCTTTACCTTGTGTCCCATTAGGCCTGGCAGTCCTGGTGAACCTGATTCTCCTTTAATTCCCACGGCTGCGATGCTTGGCTCTCCCTTGTCACCCTGCCGTACAGACAGAAGTAGAACACATTATTATTAACCAGACAAGGACAATAAAAAATAGAGTTTCACTGATGAAAATATATGTTTGATGTCCAATTATGCTATTAATCCTGTACTGGATACTGATGATTACAAAGTTGTCAGTCAGTGATATCTTTGTGTCAGTATTACTTTTATCTAAATCTTCCAATTTCTATGACAAATACCCTTCAGAGACACTAAAAGTGGGATCCCCAGATAAAACTCAAATGATGGGAATGTGAGATGTAGCTGAAATCTCTATGAAAAAGCAAGTTAGTGCTCTAGTACATGGATTGAGTTGAGATTATTTTAGCATTTCTGTACATTCCCACAGATCACAACACATCCAAAACAATCCATTCTGGCGTTTTCACACCTGTAGTTGGTTTGCTCTGGTCCGAATCAGGGACCAAATTCTTACTACTGTATGTTGCATATTGCCTCGAGTTTGATTTGTGTTCACATGGCAACATTTACAAGTAGACCAAATTCCCGTAAGTAAACAAAGAAGAGCAGACTTCCAGAACGCAACAATGGAGGGACAACTACGCAGCTTGTTCTTGGCACTGGGCATCTTTTTTTACCCCAATTTTTCACTCAAGGCAAACGATACAGTTTGAAAATAAACGACTGGAAAACAATGTATTGATGCACTGAATTTGCCAAAGGCACATAACAAGACAGTTCAGGAGGAGGCGTGCATTAAACCTCTTATACTGTGACATGCTCATCGGCCGAAAATATTTCCGAAGATCCATCAGGTATGCCCGTGGTCTTCAACACAGCCTGACGTTACACCTGTTTAGTACTAAGTGAATAGTGACGACAAGCGTTGGCTCTTTTGTAGTAATGTTGTCTGGTGTCTGGTGTTGACATGCACAGCGCTGCTTGCTACCGGAGCTGGTTTAATCCAAAAAGGCACAATGCTTTCTCCAGTTGGGCTGGATCGAGGTCGGATCATGTTCTCACCACGAGTGAAGCGTTCGTTTGCAAGCGAACCGAGACCACCCCTTCAAGGAGGTCTCGGTTTGCTTGTTTTGGTGTGCACCTGAGTGCGATTGCTGTGTTCATACCTGCCCAAACGAACCACACCAAGAGGGTAAACGCTCCAGGGTTCAATTCATCCGAACTAAACAAGGCAGGTGTGAATACGCCCTCATCATCATCAATGCATGTATGAGTGTTCTCAGAAATGATTTTGTTTGTACAGTACAACAATAAAGAGTTAGCTAGCCCAATTCTGAAGCAATCATTTAGGCTAATTACACCATCCACTGTAGAGACCAAAGCACTCCAACAAACGGCACGTGAAGCACAGCTGACAGTACAGAAAGGTAAGCACATTGAGTCTTAATCGGAGCTTTGGCCAGTCACAAACACAAAACACTGATGTGATGAATATCTGACTTTACAGACATCCAGTTACTAGAGGAATAAGGATAAGATGGACAGAAGGACAACCAGACAGTTAGGGTGCTCATTCCATGCCTGGCCTACCCTGTAGCCCCTCTTGCCAGGGATGCCAGGGGTACCATGGATGCCAGCTTGGCCCTTTGCAGTAGAAGAAAGACAGTTATGACCCACTGATCTGATTGGGTATGTAATAACTGCCACACACGCACACACTGCTCAGAAACGACTTTACCTTGAACCCAGGAGCGCCCGTGAAACCTGGTTCTCCCTACCATGGCCAAGATGGCATAAAGGTCAAAGATGGTGGAAAGAAAGGAAGAAAAGGAAAACAGTTGATATGTAGTTTTGTTTCTTCAAGATATTGAAACAGACATGCAGACACATCTAGAAAGCAGTTATTCATGCAGATAGATTACTGAATAAGCAAACTGGGAACAGGAAAAGGGGCTGGAGGGCTCAGGCTGAGCCTCTGTATGAAGTGATAATTCATATTTATTTTCTGGAAGTCAATCAAATAACTATACAAAGACATGCAAAACAGTCATAATACGATGCAAAAGGACTATAAATGGCATCGCTGGGTTGTTTTTTATGTCTTGTCTTTTGTGAGTTTGAGAGTTCTGGTTCAATACAGAGTAGAACTGAAAAACATTGTCCTATGTATGAGGGGTGGGGGCCAGTGACTCATCATCTCATAGTGAAATGAAAACTGTGACTGATTAGCATCTGTCAAGTGCCAGCCACAGCATGATGAACTCTGTTAAAAATAGAAAGGAAACACACTTGAGCCTTTTAGTTCATCTGTGTCCTTGCTCCTCTTTTCAGATTAATGAGTAGATAGATGGTTTAAAGAAGATGAAGAGTCACAGCTGTGACCACACAAGCACAGCCATAGCTGGCTGGT
>CAKAOI010026021.1:0-23809 GCA_916701655.1 Sebastiscus albofasciatus | reverse complement strand
ACACACACACACACACACACATACATACACACCACCATGTGATTGGACCTCCAGCCTTCAGAGCTCTCCATGCTTCTCCTCTGTTCTGACCCTGTGCCAGAGGCTGTGAAATGAGATTATTATGTGTGAAATGAGGAGCCCTCTCACTTCTTCTTATGATCCAGGCAGGACAAATCAGGGTTAAAGACAGACGAAAGAGAGAGATAGCTGCAGGCTAACGCCGCACCATGGGGGGGTACAATACCAGGCTAAATACATAGAACTTTCTTTGAATCCCATCGCCTGAGGGAGAAGAGCTTATGCAGTCAGAGATAGAGATGATGAAGGCATAACCGTCTCCTCCAGCTCGGGCTCCTTTCATAAATGATCCCAGGTTGAACAAACATTCATCTGGGCGTGAAGTTGTGCTCCTCACCTCCTAACCTGCGATTCCTCTCGCTCGCAGCCCTCCGCAGCGTCTGTCTGACTCTGCTGCGACGGCATTCCCTGCATACCTGTGCTCTCAAGTGACGGGGGCACATGCGCAGGTCATAGGGCCACAGCGGGGAGCGGATGTATGCGTATTAACTCAAATCTCCAATGACAACCCCGTTTTCCCGTTATTGCGGATTAATCTTTCCCAGGCTTGTGAGGGGTATAGGGAATATGGGTCAAGCTGCTGAGTGAATGAAGGGTGATGGGGTGAGGCAGGGTGGGGGCGAAGGTGGGTATTTGTGCGAGAAGTTTCAGCCCTGGTCGAGTGTGACCTCTGACATCCTGATGCGGATCTGAGGCGAGCTCAGCGGAGGCCGACCTCCTCTGACGGAGTAATTAGCGTGAACAATAACGCACAATTGGTTACAGTTGGATTAGCTTGAACTCATCTAATAAGGCATGCGATGCACCAAGTGGCTCAGTGAAGCGCTCAGGTTGGGGAATGATACACACTCTTTGATGTTTTAATGAAAGGCGTCTCTCTCCTTACAGTCCACCGGCCGTTTGATCGCCGTACGCACTCTAAATAATGATAGAGGGATGAAGTTTCTGGAACAAAATAATGGATGAACAACTAAACAGAAAAATACTTTACACAATATATTTTACATTACCAAATTCCCATATTTCAGCCTTGAGTTCCTTCATTAATTTGAGTCCTTTCTCTCCCCTGCCTTCATTGTGTTTACATGAGCGTCTCCATCAGTTTATTTGTCATTTCTTAGACGATGCAGTACAATCGATGATGCCCAATGTGAGCCTAAATGTGTTTTCATGTCGAGAGAGAGAGAGTTAATACAGTTGTATGAATGTAGTAAATGTACTCTGTCAGTAAAAAACTTGGAGGACAGTTTGATTTATTGCTCTGATCAGTCAAATGCACACAGATCTAACCCCCAAATGGATACGTTTCTATTAAAATGTGAATCACTTGTAGTTTAATAACGAAAAGTTAGCAATAAACAACTTTACATGGTTACTTCCAACTTTGGCTTGTCTTTTGTGGCTCTGATTTTTCAGGGCTGAATAAACAAGTTGAAAGTCCTTATGCAAAGTTATGAGACTCTCTTTAAACTAACATTTAAAAGCAAAATGATCAGCCTTGCTCTGTGTTATTCCTGTGATGCAATCATAAGCAATTGTCATCTCTGAGCCCAGTGTTTCGCATTTTTCTTTTGTTGATCATGCAGTATTTACATCAATCAGAGATATCATCTGTCTGGCGGTCTGCACTGCCAAATGAATTGTCCCTTTTCTGCTCACACAATGTGATTGGCTGCTGTTGGACTGATTCACTCCCACTTCTCTCTCTGAACAGCCATACATTTAAATCTTTGGGCTTGGGGAGGAGAGCAGGTCATTCCAGGTCAATTAAAGTCGAAATGGAGTCATGAGTCATTAGTGTTAAAGTCTCACGTGAGTTTTAAAGTGTTTTTTGGTTTTGTTAAGTCATGTTTAAACGCATTAGATTCATGACTCACTTCAGTCCAAGTCATGTGACCTGAGTCCACATGTCTGTCATATACCTGCTTAACCACGCCTCGTCATCACATCAGCTAAAGAGAATCTGGACCTAATGCAGAGGTCCAGTGAGGCTATTCCAACTTTTAGTTTCTTCCACATTTGCTCTTTCGTCTGATGCTGGTCCAACAGTAGTTTGGCCAACCTGGCATTTGCCATTTATTAAGTGCAAGCCTGACAGAGAGTCATTGTTTGGATGTTGATCTTAAACTTGAGGGTATAATTGACCTGGATTGTGGTGTCATAGGGTGGAATTGCATAGAGAAGCAGCAAATATTGTCAAACTGACAATTTCAACAAACCTTTCATCACCAAATAGCAGAGTATCAGCATCTGGCAGATGTTTTGATTCAGTTTAATAAATATCTCTTCTGTATATTTTGAATGTTTTTTTCCATTCTCCTCATCAGTGCTAACTCCCACTGTTGGTTTGGGGAGGGTGTGTCTCCCCAATACACATGATGACGCCACATCACCTGGCTGCAAGCAGCTTTAGCAGGAGGGCGTAGCACGCGAGGATGTTGACGCCATCCTCCCCCAGAACCTTATCCCATCCCCACAGGCGCCCTGCTGGTGCAGTAAACACTTTTGTTCAATTAGACCCAAAACAAAAGCCGTTTGCCCTCATCTGAACCCGGGTCTCTGCAGTGGTGGGCAAGTGCTTGTTCCCCATCGTCCACCAGGCGCCCCCAATATTTCTGCTATTTAACAGAGGAAAGCTCACCGCCAGGATTCCAGTGAATGGAATATTTTTTTTTATCTATTCCAACTTTTTCAGGAGACATCCTCAAATCCCCACAAAGACCTCTGGATCCTCTTTTGGAAACAATTTTACGATAAACTGTACCATATTTTATTTGCCACTGTCATACAATGCTGTGTAATTTGCTGTTCACCACCGTGTCATGGCACAGTGTTTTATTGTGCAGTACTCAAACGATGAGGCGATCACGTTGACTATACCCTCACAATCACTCCCATAAGGCCTCCTGTGGCAATTTGGTGTGTTTACTGCCTGAGCTGCTGATTGATTTCAGCTCTCAGTGTTTACTGTTGTGGAGCTGACTCCGGCATTATTAACAGAACCAAGAGGACTCCAGACCTCTGCAAACCAGCCTCTGGTGAGCACTCAGTTTGTTGGATGCTGGTCAGGAGCTGAAGACAGCTTCCCTCTCTCTCTCTCTCTCTCTCTCTCTCTCTCTCTATCCAGTTCCTCTCCGCGGGCAAAAAGTGTGCCTGAACGGAATGCATTTGATTCATTTCAAATGTTTTGTATTTCCATCTTTGAATCTCCAGCTTTTCTTCACTGTATCGTATTAGCATGTAAAGAAGTAGCCTAAATACTGTATGCCTCTTAACTTCTATCAGATATCCTGAATAGGTTTCATCCAATTAACAATCGCAGCCAAAATGTGCTCCGCAAAGGAAATAAGACATTCAAAAGAAAAGAACAGTATCCTTGTTAAATGTGCAGAGGTTTAATCCCTTGCAGTGAGGGAATGTGAACGGGCAATGCATGCCAACTTGGTCCGCGCAGGCTGTTTCCTGGGGAAATGACTCTGACCAGCCCTTCTGGCTTTCCATCTGTGTGGATCAGGAGCATATCACCAGTAACACATGCTGTCCTCATTCTCTTACCTCAGGTCCACACTTTTGTTCCTGTATATTAACATTAAAAAGCAAGGGTGAAAGTAAAAGAAATACATTCACTCTCGTTACTGTAACAAAGTCGTTTTTTGGTAATTGTACTTTTTGAGTATGCACTTTTAGTGGATACATGAGCGTCATTATTCCGTTTTTTGTGTGTCCACAATGGAGAAAAACTGTAATACAGCATTTATTTTGTGGGCTTGTCGCCACCGACAGCTATAGTTTGTAATACTGCAAAAATATAAATATTTCAATGCTTTCATCAGTGGGTCATCACCATTGTGTTACCTCATTCGGTGATATATAGTGACTTAACAGGCATTTATTCAAATGAAAACCTTAGAGATTACCACTTTAATTAGGCTACTAAGTGGGCCTACTTTTTTTTTTATCACAATACTTTATACATAGCTACACTTCAAGTCGCATCCCATAGGCCTACATAGTAAAAAAAACCACTACAAACACGTGATAAACTGTGAGAATGAAACAAAAAACAGGAGCCACAGTAGCAGCAGCTGCTGCAGAGAATAAGCTGCTGGTGTGTCTGCGGCCACAGGAGGGCAGCAGAGCTCCACGTCCACATCCAACGCGTACGCACAGCGGCGGACACCCGGGCCGGTGCTTACAGTAAAAAATTAAAAACAACAAAAAAATGAACAACAATGCAATAAAATTAAGGAGGACGCCATAACACGGTATGGTTAGCATTATTGCACCTTTGGTTAGCATTATTGTACCTCGGCATTGTTAAAAATCAGGTTGCATCTTCCTTAATTAATCGCTGGTTTAATGCACCAATCAGCGAGCACGCCAAGTGACGCAAATCAGACGCACCCAAGGTGTTACGTGAACAGGTGCATCCCTTTTGAAAACGGTGTTGTGGAGCGCAGTGGGACAGAGAGGCTGAATGGACATTATGGGGACATTATTATTTTGAGAATAACCGAGCAGAGAGAAAGACAAGACTCACAGGATCCCGTTCAGACAGGTGAGTACAACATCACCGAAGAACTGTATAGCCGAGAATTGAAAGTTAATTGTTCGCTCCATTGCAACATCAACTGAAAAGCGACGCTTCCGCCATTTTGGACTGAAAGCGACTACCGGTGTCTTGCTAGTAGCTCTCCTTTGCTGTAATATGCCTGTGTGTTTGTGGTTGCAGTGTTTATATTGTTTATACATCTCTGTTGTCCACTTTGGTGATGTTTTATTCAATAATTTTCAGTCAGAGTTCTGGTTAATTACAGTAAGACTGTACAGAGGAAGGTGGTTGTATTTACGGACCTCTTTATTGTCACTATGTTGCTCGTTGGAGTCTACAACCTGCTGCTCTGGAGCCACATGTGGCTCTTTAGCCCCTCTCCAGTGGCTCCCTGTGGATTTATAAAAAATAAGTGGAAATGAAAAACTGTTTTTTGTTTACATTTTCATTTTTATTTATCATTGTTGTAGGTCTATGGTACGACAGAGTATTAGGGCCACATTGAGGAAAATAAATAAATCTGAGATTTCGAGAATATAGTCGTAATATTAGGAGAATAAAGTCATAATATAAAGTTAAAATTTTACGTGTTATTTCCTTTTTTTCTCGTAAAGTTATGACATTATTCTCGTACTATTACGACCTTTTTTCCCGTAAAATTATGACTTTATTCTCGTTATTTTATGACTTTTTTTTCGTAAAGTTAAGACTTTATTCGTGTAATATTACGACTTTTTTCTCGTAAAGTTAGGACTTTATTTTCATAAAATTACGACTTTTTGCTCGTAAAGTTATGACTTTATTTACATAAAATTACGACTTTTTGCTCGTAAAGTTATGACTTTATTCTGTAAATCTCAGATTTTTTTTCCCCTAAATGTGGCTCTAATACTCCGTAGTACATTTGCTCTTTGGCCCTCACTGCACTAGTCTTATACTATATACTTAGACTATAAACTGTGTTACCTTCATCACAATGCTCAAATGTTTTGTGGCTCCAGACAGACAGATTTTTTATTTTTATTTTTTTGCCTAAAGTGGCTCTCTTGATAGTGAAGGTTGCTGACCCCTGTGCTAGAGTAACAGCATGGTCCAAGTTTACTTCCTGTCAGCTACTGCATTTACAAACATTGGGCCCATTTAGACTGTTTATGTTCTCTAGTTAAGGGTAATAGGTCTATATTTGATAGTCAGTTGTATGTACATGTATACAAATATATAGAAATGGAATTTATTGTTGGTTTGGACATAAAGACTCGTGGCGTGATGTTGTTCCTCTACTGTAGACCTATACAGTATGGTGACATGTAATGCAACTTTATTGCAACTTTTTTTACTTTCATCTATGTAGCACAAGTACCTTTACTTGAGTAAAGCTTTTTTAAAGTAACAGTACTTGAGTATAATTTTCTAGTACTCTTTCCATCCGTGTTAAAAGTGAATGAAAGTGGGATTGAGAACAGTCATTTGTAGACATCCTATAATCATACAAATTATAGAGTGGGACAGAGATCTTGCTGATATGCAGAAAATAGCTACTTATCTTGATTACTTTGCCCTGGTGGAAAAAGCGCTCAATAATTTAATACAGCCTGTACAATTACAGGGTCAGGTCATATGGTACACTGGCAAGTCAAAGTGGAGAACTCACAGCAGAATTAACCAACCAAGGATTTATAATGTACACCAGTACTATTTAATTAGAACAGGGGTGTCAGGGGAGGACTAGCCTCTATTACCTCTGATTGGTGGGGCTGAAATTATTTCCATTCCTCCATCAATTAAGTTCAGTGGTAGAGGACCCATCTGTTTGTAGTTACAGTGCCTGGCTCTACCCTCCGCTATTCTTTTATTTTAATGCTGAATGGGCTTCGTTATGATCAGAGAACTTTGCGATTCATGCTTTGGGTTATAAAACACCATTCAGTACAGTAAGCATATCTGTGTATGTGTGCTCATAACTGGAGGTCGACTCCCATCCATTTGGCAGTTTGAGAAGAAACGTATCCAACAGCACTGCATGGGAATTCATCAATGTGATGATGTTGTTTACCATGCTTTACTTTCACACAGTGTATTCAACAGTTTGGTTCTGGTCAGACTAGGAATATTATCTGTACATTCAAACTATCTTGTAAATCAAGTTCATGAAAATATGATTGTATTAATGAGGCCATCCCTGGCAGTGAAGAGAGGTCATGGTTTTACTATGGGAAAAAAGTTGCAGTATTGTTTTTTTAGTTTGAGCATGCTTGGGTGATGAAACACACTCAAAGCAACTCGTTCAGAAAATGCTACACATGATCCGTAGTAAAATTGCTCTGCGCTTGCTGTGCCATTGTGTTCCCATAGGGAGAGCGGTGACACCCGCCTAGGCGGAAGCGCTACCCTTGGCGTGGCCAAAGAACGTGTTTTCTTAAGTCTGTAGAATATGATGTGTAGCCCAGGACATCTCTGCAGCACCAAAATATTTGATTTAAAACAGTATTTTGACACATTTCACCATTAACAAATATTACGATTTTGATAAAATTGATTGATTGCGCAGCCCTTATTTAGCCTGTTAATCACAGCACTCACATAAGAACGTAGCACTATCAGAGCACTGAGTATTTTTTAAATTTATTAACGATTATCTGTCACAGTCAACAGGCGGAGGCGCGTAGAAACAGCTGTTGCGACATCGTGAGCTACAGCTGGCTGGCAGCTGAGTTGTGTATTCCTGTTTCCACAGTAACGTAAGACAGCTCTGCGTTATCTTATTCAACTGTAGCCCACAGCTACACTGTTTTGTAAATCCACAGATGCTTTCTGTGGTGACTATGATTTTGGATTGTCATTGTTTGTTCGTGCTTGTTGCCATAAACGTTTTGTATCATTCATTTGTTCATTCTGAAATTTGCAGAATTAGTTCTGCTTACGTTGTTATATAACGCTAAACATTTAGTAACATGCATTTCAATTATGTAGCATATTAGCCCGGGATCATTGAATCTTATTTTCTGTAGTAGTATTATTTGTTATTCCCTGTTTTCGGGTTGCAACAAACGATTATTTTCATTGTTGCTTAATCTGTCAATTATTTTCTTGATTAATCGATTATTTGTTTGGACTATAAAATGTCATAAAATGTTGAAAAATCTCAATCAGTGTTTCCCAAAGCCCAAGATGACGTCCTCAAATGTCTTGCTGTTTTGTCCACAACTCTAAGATATTCAGTTTACTGTCATAGAGGAGTAAAGAAACCAGAAAATACTCACATTTAAGAAGCTGGAATCAGAGAATTTTTACTTTTTTCAAAATAGTTGCTGATCAATTTAATAGTTGACAACTAATTGATTAATCATTGCAGCTCTAGTCTGTTGCGTCAAAATTCAATAACACCTGCTATGAACAATCCAGCCCCTCCGTAGTTCCCCTGATCACAATTCTCTGGCGCCGCTGCTGATAATGTGGCAGCTTCAAAGTAATTTTAAAGGAGTATGGTATGTCTCACTAATCCATATTTATGAAGTCAATTTTCAAGTTCCTGTTGATCTCACAGTTTGAGGACAAAAAGGGTTGAATGAGTGCATGACGCTGGGTGCACTGACTCACTGGATCAAACATGTTTGGAATTTTTGGCCGTTCACCAGGAGAGAGGACTTTCGTTTTTATGATCGCAATCATATAACGTCTTGTTATGTGTCATCGGCTTGGCCCACAGGGGCGCAGACTTCAAATTTGGGAGTAATTGGTTGTTTTCGTCGCGGAGCGCTCAACTGTTGAAGGAGAAATTTCAACAATGCAACGTTTATCATCTCACTGTTGTTTGTGTCATGGTACGCTAATGATTTCTGTATTCATTTCATTTGCAAAGGAGTAGGCAATGAAGACATTTTGAGACGATCTCAATCTATGCAACATGTTACATGTGGCAGTTGGGCGCTCACACACACACACACACACAAACACACACATACACTATTTAGCAGATATCACACATATTAATATGTTAACAATTTGCACAAGCAGCTGTTGATTTGTGGTTCCTCCATATGGCCGTCATATTGAGAGAGAGAGAGAGAGAGGGATCATAGCAGTGCTGATGTGCTTGGCCAGTAGCCTGTGCTTGGAGGAGTTGTGTGGTTCTGTAGAAGTGACCAGAGAGAGATTTTCGGTGATTTTCATTTCTGATTTGGCTTTTTCATGTGTCTCCAGAGCTTATGTAACAGCCTGGCCAGAGGCTGCTGTTACGTCAGCAGCAGCAGGACAGCGACGTCCTTGGAGTTGCGAGCACAGCTGAAGTAACTCTGAGCAGCACATGTTGGGGCATTACGGCAGCTAAATGGCGCTTGACTGTTTTCTGGGACCTTTTGGACCCATCGCTGACAGGTGGGATTTGTTTCAATGGGCTTCCATCTCCATCAGATAGGCCCGGAGGTTCAAAGAGCTAAAACGATTGGCTGGCTAGGATGTCATCTGGTTTATGATGAACTGGATGTAACACACTGGTGGAAAGTACGATTTCTGGAAATCCTTGGCATGGACCACGAGTGAGATTAATAAATAATAGAGGATCTAATACGGGAAGCCAGGGTAGCATCTGGCTTTTGTTTGACCAGCAGGCCACAGAGTTGGCCCGGATCTCAGACCTCAAGTATCTCTGTTTATCTGCTCAGTTTACCTCTCTGTGTCCCTCATAAACAGCCAGCTGCGTCAATATGTGTTAGTTTGTATGTTTGGCTATCACTGGCAGTGTGTCACGTTGACTTGTGTCCGCCAAACCGCTTGATTTTAATGTGAAATGCACTGAACCTAAAGTGAAACTAACAACACTACAAGGGTACAATGGTTTGGGTTGACAGATTTTATATTTTAATAAAAACAGATGAATGAATGTGCAAATTCAATAACTGATAATCACTTGATGCTTCCTGTGTACATTCTACTTTTACTGTATTTACTATAAGTCATCCTTTGGCATTTTGACCTAAACAGTGTGTTCAGAAAGGGTTAACTGTAATTCTATTTTAAACCATTTAAAGTGGTATTTTTTTGTGACTGCTGACTGATTCAAATGATGTAAGTCATTCAATTAATTGGAGCTTAAATGTCGGTTAGTAGTCAACTATTTAATGAATCGCCAACCATTTTGATAGTTGATTAATCGGTTTGAGTAATTTTTTAAGAAAAAAAAGTCAATTCTCTGATTCCAGCTTCTTAAATGAAGAAAAATCCAGTACAGTTCTGGAAACGGCTATCTCTGAGATCATACACAGAGATCATAATGTTTGATTTATGTTGTGCTTTTGTCTTTGTTTTCTCCTTCAAATAAGTATTGCAGCATGGTGGATTTGTTTATGCAGTTCTGCATAAAGTCTGACTGTTTCTTTTTTAGATCCAGTCCATGCTCAGATAGACTATCTTTGTGCAACCAGCCTCTGATGTCATCCTAGACAGAGCCCCATTGTGAAATATCGGCTGCCAGAGTAAGGTTCTCACAAGGAGTTACTTTATGTCAGCATTGCCATCACACCCTTTTAAGAGCACAGGGGTCAGCCATTTCTGTCATATTAACCAGTGATGAACTGGGGCTCAAGCCAGGAATAACAGCCTCGGTAACTATTATTTGTTGCCCGTATATATCTGAATCCATGTCACTGTTGCCCTGAAACACAGCACGACAATGAAACACACCCTCACCTTATTACAGAGGCTAACCAGATGTATGTCCAGTATTTTTCATATAATCTTGCCAATCCCTCCTTTGTGACACAAGATTTACTGCGTGTGTGAGACCTCCATTATGCTCCTCTAGTGACCAGGACTCTGCAGCCTCTCCATCTTCTCACACGTAGGCTATACATCCCTCTCATACACGCAAGCTGTTTCAAATCGCATCGAGATCTTGGGAATACCTGCTTGGATAATTAGGAATTCCACTTGGAGAGAGGCCATTTGGAGGCAGGAATACTGGATCATTATGTCATCATTTCAGTGACCCCCGCCTTGATGGATCAGCTTAACATCAGACCTCAAAAAGAGATGGCGGAGAGCTGTGCTGACCTGTTACACCATAGCAACTGCAGCAGCTGTGGAGAACACAACAGAGGAGTGGCACTCAATCAATAAGGTTATTACAGATGGCTTTTCTAAAGAAATACGGAGGAAAGAGATGGAAAAAAGAAGGCTGCAAAATGAAGAAATACAGAGGAAAGACATAATGGAGAGAAGATGTATCACTAAAGGTGAAGATGGAAAACAAAGGATAAAAGATTCTTGGAGCGAGTGAGAAGGACACAATGTAGACAGATGCATAAACCCCAGGGACAGATTGGAGAGACAGAGAGAGAGCGAGCAGTGGCTAAACTAACAGTCAACAATTAGGTCAAAGGTCAAATTGACGACAGGACCATGGTGGTCCAAAACACAGATTGGGGGGCTCTGGTATCTTAAGAGGTCAACTCTGTTTGTGGGTGAGCGAACTTGTCAATTTGCATTAGTAAATAATTAGAAAAATGAACTTTGCATGTGTATAGTTGGCATCGATGAAGACAGGAGTGTCTGGCAGGTGAAAAAAACAATGGCTGCAAGGGTCACGAGTTGTTTGTGAGTCAGTGAGCTGTGTGACAGTGAGTCTAACAGCCCCTCTGCAGGACAGGTCTCCACCTGTGACTTTGATATTAGAGCAGCGCTGAACTGGATGCTTTCAAAAAAGACTCCTCTGACCTATGAGACACAGAGGGAGGAAGGGTGAGTTAAAAAACACCAAAGTGGAGATATTTCCTGGAAGGAAAGGAAACCAATTTGGAATTCCGGAATTCCAGGATTCCAGTGTTTTCCCACAGCGGTCCCGGAGCTGCAGGAATCAGATTGTCTCAAAGTGATCGGTCGGCTTCCTGAGAGGATGTGCATCCATGTAAAGGAGGGGGAACATGATTTGCGTTCAGGAAGTCCAATGGTTGAGCTGTTCTTCTCACATTTCATGTATAGAAACAGAAACCATAAGGACTCTGCAGCTATTGTGGATATTTTCACATTTTTTCAAAAGAAGACAACATTTTTTTTTTTTACTTCTGTAGAAACAGCATCTATGCCTCAAGTCTCTGGGTGGACGTTTCACATGGGTCATTTGATCACCGGTGTTGCTAGGAGACGTGATGTCAACTTCCGTGATGTTTTACTGACTGCACGTAAAGCCTACGAACTATGGATGCAGTTTCTGAAATTAACTTTTTGACTTTGGACCGGTAGATGAAACAATCTACCGACCAAGCATATCTTTTACCTGCCAAAATGATAAATTGCCTTTTTGTGTCTTCATATACATTTCAGATGTATATACATGATTCAGTACATTTCATTGATGTTGAATACAAAACTAAGAGGACTTAATCAATAATTAATGTGCATGTTTGTTTTGATGTTGATGTTGACAATGCAGCTAAGTTAAATTTAAATCTATTTTTTTTTTATGTGTAAAAAGAAGCACTTGGTCAAAAAAGATGATTTTGCTTATGGGCCCCTAAAAAGCTAGAACCGGCCCTGCTAGTTGATGCATCTTAAAGTTGGAGGAGCTGCTGGACAAGATGCTCCTGTTATGGGCACAAGACAAAAGAAATGTATTTCTTAGCAGAAATCAATTTTATTGTCATTCCAGTTCGACTTTAAGCATTTTTGTTCCATCCAAACTGAGTATTTGATCTCTGTCTGTTAAGTTGCTCAGGCTTTCTCAGTGGCGCTGTGTTGGGTGGTCTTGTTATGACACTTAAACACACAAAAGCCCCTTCAGCAAGACCATAAACATACAAAGGGATTGCATTGCCTCAGCTTTGTCATTGTCACCAGTGATTAGTACACACTCCTAGTGTGCTGTTTACTCTCGAAAACAATGAGGTACTGTGCTGGACAGCTTCTTGCCTGAATGATTTTTGATTATTTGGAAAGCATGCTAAAACAAAAACTGTAATTTGAGGATGACATAATAAATTAATGTACTGTGACTGGGGGAGAACTAGAAGATGTGATCGGAGCACAAAGCAGACTGGGAACCACAGGGAGTTACAGAGGAACACAGGGTCACCCAAAAACAAATAAACACAACTGTTTCCTCCATCTTCTGGGAAAAAAAGGTGCTGGTACCCTCACCCACTATGTGCTGCTAATCAGGAAACGGCTACATTAGCAGCCATGAACAAATTGTATGCTACAGATTTGCTCTTGCAATGTTGTTCTACAGTAGGCCCTGTAGTGCAAACAGCATATCTGCAGCTTGATTTTAGCCCATGTTACCAATATCCCGGGGCATTTATCGAGCATATGGAAGCAGTATGTGAATAAAAGGCTTTTGGTTGGTTGGCCAGACATGAGAGAGAATACAATGGGAGGGATGAAATCTGAAACGCTAATCTAGCTGTAAATTCATAGCGCGGATCGGTGGTTGTGAAAGGTCACGGAGTTGAGCTTGGACACCTTCGCCTGGAATTGCTGCGTCGTATTTCACACATGAATCGTAGTGTTGGGCAACCATGCTGCAAGGAATTTTACAGTTGAGATTTGTGAGGACATATTGCATTTCATACAAGCAAAAAATGTGTATCAAATGTCTTGAAGCTGGGTTGAACTCAGTGTATGTGTTGTAGGAGGGGAGGGGTTGTCTGGGTAGGAGAATGCGTACTTGAGGATCATTGTGTTTTGCTCCATTATCCCTGGGTGGGTCCTGATTTCTGGCAGGGATGATGAATATCATTCTCTTAAAAACACTGAAAGCCAATACCACAATCTCTGACTGCCCACAACTCAAACCCCTAAAGATGAGTACTGTCCATGTGAACTCCAGCTCGTTGTTATCCTCTGCTTTTCACAGTGGGACACGCTGGCTTGGAATTTCTTTTATGTGCCAGAGCAAAATGATATTCTCTGCATGTCCAAAAGCACTAATCAAATTATGGCCACAGTCATTTGAAATCACTGTAATGTTCAGTGACATGTCTTACCAGTGACCCTATCCACTTTGACATTTGGTGTCTGATGTCTCAGCCCCTGCAGGTGCCAGGTGCCTTGAGGCAGGTGTGTTTGGAGTTTCATAGCAAAACGCTGCCAGAGGGCAGAGATTTTGAAAATGCTCGTCAGGTGATTTTCTGACACATTTTTTTCTACTAATTTCACTTCCCATCTGAAAAGGCCAAGCATAAAGGGATTACAGGGTACAGACATGTCCAAATATCCCCATCAGCACCGTAGGCTCCGGGTGTCAGGCCACGTTAGTATCAGCCCCCCACCAATAAACACACCTGTCCCCCCGCATTAAGCTCCAAATCTAACCCCCGGCTTCCCGGGCCCAGGACAGGCCACACCTGGTTTAACCTGTCCACAGATGTTGACTCTGTTTGGGTGAAGGAGAAGGGGAAAGCTGCTGAAAAGTGGGATTGGACTCATTTGTTGGCTGAGTCCCAATGTTTGATTCCATAATCTAGAAACCTTGAGCTACTGTCTGAAGGAATTAGGAGTGTTCAGGGGCTGCTCTTTAGACTGTAGTTCATACAAATATATAACAGTTAACTTTAGGGGTGTAACGATTCACCTACTACATCGATGTATCGATTTATATTCCTAGGATCCAACTACATCGATAGGTACTCGGCAAGTTGTCCTTCACGTGAGACGTATATCGATATAAAATCTATTTGAAATGCTAAAATCGATCGTATCGATACTAAGGATTTGCACCTTGTATTAAGGACGACAAACGTTATATGAAAATGTTTTTTAGCACTTATATTAGTAAAGAAATATTAAACGTTACTCCGGTTCACTCTCCAGACATGTTTTCCTGTATGTTTTCATGTATGAAACGACCCCGTGTGAACGCTGTAGGTGGACTACTTGATTACTATAAGCAAGTTATTTAAACAGCATTTCTATAGGAATGATTATTTTATATTGTCCCAAGCTTTTTTGATCACTATAAGCGGTTGATCACTCTATTATTGCTCTACCGTTTCTATTGAAAATGAGAACAGAAGCAGCAGGTTAAATCACCGTTCATTTAACTTGAATAGAAGTTGGTTTATGCTATTTTTTTGTTAAGTATTGCACTGCCTTGTATCTTAAGAACTGAAGCAGCAGGTCCTGCAGTTGCACTTTTTATTATTTTCAAATAAAAAGTTTATGTATTTGGGAAAATGGCTGCATGTCCGCGACACTACACGCAGCACGGTGGCTGCTAAGTTAACCCTCCCAGACGTTGAACTGGGGACTGCGAACACAGCATGCGCTCCCTGACGGTGAACGGGGGACTCAGTTGTCTGTTGTGCTCATACACTGCAGCTGCATGCGAGCCACTAATCTTCTTGTCGGTTCATGGTTAATAATCGGTTAACGAGAGTTAGTTAACATCCCTAACTCGTACATGAAAAAAAACCCACTTGTGCAATCCATGTAAACCTAAAACACACAAGCACACCTCCAGTAGATCAGTTTGTAAACAGTGTTCTCACCACCCCTCCTTACCTTGTCATCATTCCTGTACGCGACAGTGGATGAGTTTAGAGCTTGGGACAGGTCAAATCCCAAACACACAGAGCAGAACTGCTGATCTCTGGGGCTCTGATAGGTTCCAGCTGCCCCCCCTCCACCCCTTCTCCCCCTCCTCTCCTCTCTCACGGGTCCAATGCATCCCAGATGTCTCACGCTGACTGGCTGGACAGACTCACAGCTGGCGAGAGAGAGAGGAAAGAAAGAAAGAAAGAATCGAGGGTACCTGCCAAACCTGGATAGCTCTGCTGGTCTGTCACACTCAAGACTTTTATGGTTTATCTGTTTCAGCTCAGAGCAAATGAAACACAAAACACAATATTGCAGATAAGCAGCAGTCATTGTTGTGTATATACAATACAATACCACACACCTTTCATGAACAAAGAGTAAAGCGTGCACATTGTGTTTATTTAACTATACTGTATTTGGAGATAACAATCTGTCATGGATATTACCACACAGATAGACACACCTGCTTACACTCTCAAGCAAAAAAACTAACTTTTGTTTCTTCTCTTGCCCGTCACAGATGCTTTTCTATGTCTTTGATTAACTGTGTGTTGCTTTTGTGTTTGGTAATGGCTCTGCCTGTACAGAAAGTGGAGGTATAAGTGTATCATTGTCCTTGAGAAAACATTTCATTAGTTGTTGCTGCCACAATGTCTCCAGCAAGCGACCCAAGAGACAGTAGACCGCCCGCTTACAGAGTCCCGTCACACCGACACTCCCTCCTCGGCCCAGATCTGCCTCTCATCTGCGTCGCATAAAACTCCTGCATAAGCTGCACAACCTGCACACACACACACACACACACACGGGCAGGCTTTCCGTCAGCCTCCGTCCCATGTGCCTTTGTCTGGAACAATCTATTAAATAGTGGAACACACCTTTACATTGGTCGTTTGGGGATGATACCTTAAGCACATTTCATTGAATGTTTTGACATGCTGTTGTTTTATTTATTACAGCAGTCCATAGGAAAGTGTTCGTCTGACAACTTTGTCCATTAGAGGAGTAAGTATTGCCCTAAAAGCGTGTGCTTTTGCCCATTTTCTTAAGATCCAGTAAACAGCCACTCACTTTCACGTCTTTTTACAGTCACAAGGGTGGAGGAAGAATAACTGGCGTTGGACTACAGTGTTCAGAAAATGTACCTTTCGGCTCCAGAAGGAAGCCGTGAAAACAAAATACAAGATGTTCACTTCTTTCTTGACGTTTTTCCTGTTCGTAATCTGAAAGCTGGAGTCTTTGATGGACCTGAGAGAGGATGAGTAGTGAACTTATGGGACTTGTTAAAACTTTGATCCAGTGTCGGAGGAGCGAACCTAAACGAGGAACACTCGCTCGCAGCTATTCACACCACAGGTTTTAAGGTTCCTCTGAGGTTTTTGTGATCACCACCATTTTACAGCGATGCATACTTCACACATTGACTCATGTGTTTAGGCTTAGACTAGATGGTGGTATTCACGTGAGTGTGACCATGTCGGTCCTCCCTGGGATCCCTAGTGGTCTTTTAACAGAAGACATTTGATGTCAGAGGCCCTGTCAAACCAGATGGCCCTTTCATTACCTCTCCTAAATCAGCTGTAGGACCAGAGATGGCAGCACATGGGAGCTGCTAATGACATGTTGACATGAAAGTAACGAGGAGGAATGCACTTCTGCTGCCTCTATTTCATATCCAAAACAGATTTGTTTATGGCCACATTCTCAAAGGTTTTGGGAACTTTTTAGTGGCTGTGAGACACAAGTTCATGGGTATCCAATTACTGCAATCCACTTTTTTCCCCACACTGTTATAGTAAGTCTTTTAATTTCAACAGAAATGAAGGATGAGACAGAATTTTTTTTTTTCATCCAATCATTTTAAGATTTTTTTTTAAACACCTGTGCCAACAAAATACACTTAAAGACACACTCCATTGATTGAAGAGCTTTCAATTGACTGTTTACTAAACCCCTCCCATGAACAGTGATTGTCCAATCACACCTTAGCAGCCTTAACCAGGCAAGGTTGTATATACAAAGAGTCAGGAGGGTGGTGTCTTTTTATGCCTCCGGCGACAGCCATGGACAGAGGTATTATGTTTTCGGGTCCATCCGTCCATACCGTTATCGTAGACACGATATCCTGCGAAATTTCTTCAGATTTGGCACAAATGTCCTATTGGACTCAAAGATGAACTGATTAGATTTTGGCGGTCGAAGGTCAAGGTCACTATGACCTCACAAAACATGTTTTTGTCCTTAACTCAAGAATTGATATGCTGATTATGTCAATTTCACACAAATGTCTAATAGGATAAAATGATGACATTTTGGATAATTATTGATGTAAACTGCAACTTGACTGGTTGATGGAGGCATACAACCGCGAGATGGTAATTCTAGTTGTCTTTTAGCCTTTCCAAAACCACTAATATAAGCTGCTAAGTGAGGCCTCGTCATTTCAGCTACCTTTGACAGTGATTAGTGTGAGATAGTGGATGTTTGTTGTTCTTCCTGCTAGTTTTGGGAACGGTAGCGGGCGTGTAAGCAAGAGACTAGGTCTGAGAGCAAACAGTAAAAATAACACTTTTGTTGTTTTGGCGTTAGCTACGGCCTGTATACTGTTCGCTAATAAATTGCTGGCGAAACGACTTGTAGCCTTCTTATTGAGGAACGCTACAGTACGCTTTCGTCATCGTACTCCACCGTAATCTATAGTCTATAAAAATATCTAATCCTGCAATAAATCCTTCCTGTTGAATGCCTAATGAGAGAGGAGTTTATTGAACTCTAGTGTAATATTTGAGGCTGTAATTATTCTGATTATTTTACCCCTTTCACATAGAGTACATACTCGTTTTTCAAGTCATTTCTGTAGAGCCGTGTTTCTGTAGAGGAATGATTCAGCAAAAAATCTAAAAACATTTTCACATGGCTTGCCATCCAGGAAAGAAAAACACGATGATCCACCCTGATAAATCAGTCAGAAACACTTCAGTGGCCTTATCAGTAGAGGCAAGAGAGGGAAACACAAACAGCCAGAAGGACAGGAGGGAGGTGGACTGCAGAAGAATGTTTTGTGATGTACAGATTCCTGAGATCACATGTAGCTGTAAGCAGCGGCTGCATGTGTGAAAGAGCTCTTTGTCTGCAGACCAGGTTCTTGGGTTCAGCTAATCAAATGGATTAGAAACGACTTTGAAAGCCCGCCCATCGGAATTGGCCATCCGCACAAAAACAAACACACTGTAGTGGCTGCAGCCGTCCACTTTCACTAAGGTGCCTGTTGGTGTTTGTGCATGTGTGTGTCTGCATACCAGTGCAGTGGACTGGATGACTCTTTGTGTTCTGGTCTGTGTGTGAGAGAGAGCTGTGAACGGGGGTCCGTTTGTATACGTGTTTAATCTCATGAAAGCAAACGTGTCCTTCAGATGCTGATTAGAAGCTGCTTGATTCATTCACATGAAGAAGAAGAAGAAGACAGCTTGTACTGATGATTTCATCGAGCTGTTGCTTTTCTGACCCGACACATCAGTGCTGCAATCCAATGTGTTGTCTGTACCGGTTTCTGGCATTTTAATAAGACCCAGATCTCATTATTCTCAGTCCCTTCCGATGCTTTCAAGTGCAGCATCTGTTTATAGTGTAATGTCGAACCTAATCAGTGGGTGTCATGCACAGCTAACTGATGTTGATTGAAATATTTCAGGCTGTTTTCAGAAAAGGCTTCTGCTTCACCTTGATTAATTTATATTTTGAGACAAAACACTTGTTTTTTTTTGCCCCATCTCCAAACAAACCAGTTATTAAACAGGTTCAATATCACAGTTATTGTTTTAGGAAAAACTCTGGGAGGATTACTGACAGTCTTTGTGAATCAAGAGGCCATAGTGTGACAGGAGAAGGGCTCCGGCTTATCTGTGAGGATGCAGATTGTAACACTGCTCCTGATCCTGAGGCTTGATTACTCAGCTCTCCCAAACTGGGAAACACCAGGACTTTCCACTCGATCTACTCCACGTGCATGCGTGTGTTTTGTATTTTATTTCCACTGCTGTTGAGGAGTTTCCACTGAGTGTTTGCTTAAGAGAAGAAAAAGGTCAAATTGTGCAGGACTCAACTTACCCTCGTGTTTCAGTCCTGGAATTGCAGATGTCTTCGTTTCTCCGCTGCTCGCGTTATACTCTGTTGTGTTTTTACACGCTGTCACCCACAAATGTGCATGTATACAAGCATGAAAACACACACACACACACACACACACACACACACACCTCTCAACGCCCTGAACTCCCAGGTGGCCAGCTAACTGCCTGGAAGCGATAAAATTGGGAGGCCCCTTTGAGACATTGAGAAGAGGGAAAATAAGCTTTTTCATCCAAGTAATGGACTGATGCAGCAACACGCCATCAAAGCCCCAATGGGAGGTTACAAGTGCTGCTCTATTTACTAACAGCTCTCACATGGCTACAAATTGGATAAGATGAAAACAAATGCATAAAACTGAGCACGTGTTTATCTGTGTGACTTAAACTTAAGCTTATATTCACTCCCTTTGTCATCACCACCAATGAAGAGCTGCGAAATCCTGTCTTTACATTGTGTTATTTCATTTGAAAAAGTGAACCGACTACTGTGCCTGTGTCTAATCAACCACAATGTTGATGCTCTGAGCTTTTGCGCAATGGGATGATTTATGGTTGATTGCAATTCAATGTTTTTTTTGCCATGTTTATTTCCAGTATATGATGCAAGATCGCTGTAATGAAACCCTGCAGGCACCACGCGATGCCGTTTTCACATGTTCTCACTTTCACTTTCTGTCTGCCCCCTCATTATTGCATTAGGAAATGTAAACGTGTCGCCCTGCCTTCATCCCTGATATTTTTACTCTGTTTACTTGTATGCATCTCTGGTCTGCAGATGTGAGTATTTATCGGTGGGGATTCATCTACGTAGCTTTCTGATGTCTGTCATCGTCAACCTGACGGAGTGCAGAGGCAGGGCTAATCATCAGATAGCTGGATCCAACACTTTTTTGTCTTGGCTTTGTGTTCTTGTTTGATGACGGTGACCTTTCTGGAGAACCCTCTGGATGAATACTGCGATTCATTGTGATTATGTAAAGTTTTGTTTCAAGAAGAGGAGGAGAGAACTTTAAATGTGATAAAAGAAGGAGACAATGAGTGAATATATCGTCCAAGGTCCTCTAATTTGGAAAATGTGTCTCACTCCCTCCAGATGTCTGTAATGACGAACGAACCAAATTTTAAAATGAAGATATCCTCTCAGTCTCCTGGACCAGCTCTGTCCTCTTTGAGGCAGCATGATGGCTGATGACTTAAGCTCCTGTTCTTGGCTTAAATGGACAATTCAGCATCAACAGAGATAATATACTCCTATTACTCTAATAGACACACATTTCGCAATTGTGGAGATACACGTGAGCACATTGCAGCGCACAGTCACACATGTTGAGAACAGAGAAGCAAGAGAGAGATGTGAAACAGCTAGACAGCACTCATTAGATATGTGAAACACACAATGGTATGCATGAACATAAGCAATCATGCAAAAACACACACACACACACACACACACACAAGTATGCACTCAATGACAGACAGTCAGCGGTGGGCTTTGGGGGCCTTTTGGAGGCGCCAGATGGGACAATCTGCTGTAATTGAGGTAATCTGTCGAGGCATCCAGAGATACTGATGCAGCGCTGTGGGTTAGTCTCCAAAGTGAGTGCAATGAAGTATTATAAAGACTGTCGCCTTTGAGCCAATTCTGCCCGTATTCTCCATGGATTCCATGTCTCATTCATCTCACACTGCATCTTTGTTTTTGTTCCACACAAGAATACAGTGCCAAAGTCTTCGGTTACCTCTGGCTTTGTCTTCAGTCACCGTTATCAAAGATGTCACTAATCCCGTGGATGTACTGAACTATGCCTCCTCTGCTACCAATTCTACCAAATTATATAAGGAAAGCTGTTCCCCGCCTCTCTGGCTCGTGTCCCTGTGGTCCCAGTGGCTCCCAGGGCCTCGCCACGTCCAGCTGGCATGGCTTAGGCAACCGGGACAGCTGGGATCCTTGACCACCCGGATTACAGCAACCCACTTGCCATCACCAACAGCCCATCAAGACGAGGAGTTTTCCACTTCAAACCCTACGGAAATCTCTCCAAGTTCCCAGCCATCACTCCAATTGTTGTTTCATACTTGGACATAAAACAGAGCTCTTCTCAAATCCTCGACTTTCTGTAACTACTTCCTCCAGTAAGTGAGTGGTTTGGATGTATCACTGATTTGACTGTTAAACCTCATACCTGGCCATTAAGAAGTGTCCTCCTCGATATCCAGTGTGAGAGTGTTTAGACTGAGGGCAGGTTTTGGCATCCGGACTATGTATCCTCTGTGGATTTGGTTCCCCTCAGCGTGGCTGTGGATCTGAGAGTCAAAAACAGGAAAAGGCTTTCAGCAGTAACGCACCATTCCAAATCTGAGAAGCATGCGGCATGAAAAAAACTGTCATCTATTGAAACTGATGGCCTCCGAAAACTTGGAGCTGGGATGTATCATGCGATCCCCCAGTTAACCATCTGTGTCAGGTTTTGTTGGTATAAAGAAAGTGTTGAATTGGAAATGTGTATAGCCCTTTTCAAACATTACTAGCTTCATTTATCTGTTCAAGTAATTGCTTTCAAACAATGATTGTATTTAAATGACGTGCGGTTACGGGTAGAGTTGCAAGACTCATGCACTATCTGTCATCTGGTACACAAGTGGGTGGAAAATAATGATATCAAGGAAGAGGAGAGTTCTCAGCTCTCTCACAGGATGCAACAGTGTTTGGATTTTAAAACTTATTTTGCAGTTGAAGCACAAATCAATGACCATAATGAGCACAAGGGACGTTCGCCCCCGCTTGCCACTAATGAATCACCCTGATACATTGTCTCATTAATTTTTTTCGGACAGAACATAGAATTCTAATATAAACAATTATCATTGTATTTCGTCATTAAACTGAGGCTCCACCTCTCAATTATTATCCAATGATTTCACTGGGGTTTGTTTGTGTGTTTTCCTATCATCCAATGATCCTAATAGTTGAGGAATATTTAAACCACCATACCTGCTTTATGTCTCCACACCTCCAGAACCCCCACCCCCCTTGAGCTATCTAATCAATGGCACCAATACAAATCTTTATCAAATAAATCATCTGCCCTCTTGTTAACTTTCAGTCTTTCCTGATTGAACAAATGCATTCAGCTACTAAATAAACCTTGTGGTGACATTGTTTTGTCAACTATTGTTTCCAAGGGTCAAGGACAAACTCTCAGTCTCAACTTTTAAAGGTGCAGTGTGTAGGATCTGGTGTCATATAGCGGTGAGGTTGCAGATAGCAACCACCTGAAACTTCAGTGTGCCAAGCATGTAGGAGAACTACGGTGGCCAATTCGAAAACACGAAATGCCCAAACTAGAGTCAGCTGTTGTAGAGTAGTGTAGGTCATTTGGAGAATAGCAGAGCCAGTGTGTAGAGTGTGTGTGTGTGTATACGTGGGAAATGAGTTGTGAAGCAAGAGAGAGAGAGAGCGGTGGCAAATGTGTGAAGGGTAAGAAGTGAGCTAGTGGAGTAAAGACAGAATTAGTTTAGCTCTGAGAATATCAAGTGAATGTAGAGTGGAAGTTGCAGTTTGCGCAGAAATAAATGCTGCAGCTCCTCAAGACCAACAGAGGTTTCCCATATCTTGTTTCCTGATGGCTCAGTGAAATGACGGCGTTAACTCCAGAGCGGGTAACGTTATCGACTCCGGCCCAAGCAGTAAAAGTTAACACAGTGGTTTGTCCGTTCTGGGCTACTATAGAAACATGGCAGACGTGAAGAGGACCCGCTCCCTATGTAGATATAAATGACTCATTGTAAGCTAATGAAAACACAACAATTCTTATTTTCAGATGATTATATACTAAAGAAAACATAGACGGTATGTATTAATGTTATATTAGATTTCTGCCAATAGATCCCCCTAAATGTTACACACTGTTCCTTTAAGCCAATATGGACGAGAAGTCCGTCAAGAAAACTGTAATTTTGAACATCTACAATTTCATGACAACTGGGCAAGCTGCCTCTGCTGAGGAAGATTGTGTGATATGACTGAAAGCTCCAGAACAGCTACAGCTTTGTTAACATATTTTATTTTCTTTGTGCATACCAAATCATAACAGTGATAACGAGACATATTTCTCTCTTCGAATGAACGTGCTTGTACGTGCTGTAGCCTTTCCATTACACAAGCATTCAATTCAGACTTGTGCTGTGCTTCAAAGTGTTATGAAAATGGACTTGCCCAACTTAGTTGCCATTGGGACTTTAACTGAAAAGTGACTCGGGGGGGGGCTTATTCAAACATGAGACATGTAAAATTACCAGCATATTTGTGTAATGGTGTGTTAAGTTGTGGCCTCTCTGCACAGTACACTGTCTAGTAAATCTTCCATGTTTATCCATCAAACAGTTAAAGCGTTATAGACAGAGAATGTTCCCATCATGTATGTTGTTGTTGCTGCTGAATGCCCTGATTATCTGATCATCTTGCACACACTGTCCAAACATGAGTCAAACGTAGAGCCATGAGGTTTGCATTCTTGCC
>CAKAOI010026020.1:21601-35222 GCA_916701655.1 Sebastiscus albofasciatus | reverse complement strand
TATACATATATACATACATATATATGTATATATATATATACATATATATACATATATATGATATATATATATCAAATCTAGGAAAACAAAAAAAAGAAGGAGTCTAAATTTGTGTTAAACCTGTACTCGTTATTCTTTCGGCCACTTGGGGGCAGCGCAACAAGCTGTCAACATAACCCTATCATCACCTTAGAAAGTTGTTATGGCAACCAGTTGTCTATTTACACATCCAGCAGACACTGGGCAACATACAGAAAAAATATCTGCTTCTTTAGCTGCTAAATGCTCCACTATGTTCACCAGCGAGTTGCTAGCGGCTTTAAAGTAATAAATTGTAAGGTGTTGTTTTATAATACAATGGAGTACCATAGTATGACTCAAGTTTACCATCAATTAAAAAACATTAGAAGCATTACAAGGGAGGATGTGTATCATTCCTTTTGTGCTGAATTACGTTAATTGAGAAGTGTTCCTGTTATTTTGACCACCCCAGTACCTTCACTTAGAACACTATAGTAAGTACCATTTTGTAAAGTGGATATGCAGTGTGCATGTTGACTGATGCAGAGAACAAACAGAGTGAGATCTCTGGTTGTTTAAAAGTGAATGTTTGAGCAGGTAAAAAAAGAAACCAGATGTGTGTTTCATCTTCTCACCTCATTTATGAACTTGATGCACTCCAGGAACATGTACTCTTGGTGATGCTCGTTCACCACCCTCTCGTCGATAAAGTGCCGAGGCTCCAGTGTTGGGTGATCTGAAGGGAGAATGAGCTGTGAGTGCACACGTTCACCACCGGGTGTCACCATTTGCCTTCCCATTAACTGAGATCAGCATCAGCTCTGTGGAGATTTACGGACGTGGACATTTGTCAGTGTCATGTGGACTCATATCCATTACACATGATGAACACAACTACAGCAATGATTTTTAATTAGCACAGTAGAGAGGTCAATTACTTGTCATCACGAATATGTAAGAACGTCTGCTGTGTTTCCATGTGTCCCTTTAGGCTCCTTTCACACTTAAACAATATGAAATTCTCTTTTGTTGTTCCCACCAACATGTTATATTGACTGTACTCACACATGTGTAACATCAGCGTCATATCCCAACAACCTCAATCACCCCGTCTGCATCTCCCTCACACACACAGGACTGTTTCAGGAGTTTTAACTGTTCTGCTGTAGTGAGGCTCTTACCTACAAACTGGGAGCTTCCCCAAATGAAGGGCAGAAACTGGAAGTCGTCTAGTCCCCACACACCTTGGCTCCCAGCCGGCTCCATTCTGTAGGTCTTCTGCAGCTTCCGCATCACTTCGAGATACCTGCAGAAACAAATGGTTAAACACTGATATCGGATCGGTACTCTGTATCAGCCGATACCCAAAGCCCAGGTATCACTATCGGTATCGGTACTGAAAAAGTTGGATCGGTGCATCCCTACTAAAAAACACAACCATCACATTACCTGTGCAGTACGGACCAGAAAAGCAGAACAACTCACTTGTTAAAAACCTTAAAAACGATAGCCAGCTGATCATCTACCCTGAGAGCTCCGACCTTGCAGAGGCAGCAGAGGAACGCAGCGAAAGCAGCTTCATGACCTGAGAAGACAAAAGTACACATCAAACATCGTTAAACATGAACAGCTTCTGTGTGCCGTCCATTCTGGCTTCACTTGAAAACACCACCCAGGGTTAGCACCTTTCTTGATTTGACAGTAATGTGATGAACACAACTTGACACTCAAGCTACAATCTGCTTTTAGCTTTACAACTTACTACTGCTACTATGAGTTGTTTAGTTTACATACTACCACAGATACAACCTCTACTTTAACTTCTACCTGCCTGCTCAATAGATCGGCTTTTTGTCCAATTGTCTTCTTTGCTAAAGCTAAAGTAGAGTAAAGTAAGACATTTACACATATTGCAAAAAAAGACATTTAAAATAATAAAAAATCAAAGTGTAGTGTTTTAAGCTTAACTCCGTCTTTTTCCTGGTCTCATGTTTCTTCACCCTTGTAGGACTAAAAGCCTGCTGCCTTTATAAAGCTCTGAATCAGGCCTACTATACTGGAGTTGCAGTGCATCACTGCACCTCCTGGTGGCCAAACCTATATTATTATCTGTATAGTAAATCTATAGTCTGATACACCTGGTATCAATTTGCAGAAAGCGCCACACTTCTGAAATATAACAAACACCACAGCAGCTACGTAATCATCTCTCAACATGACAGATCCTACCGGGGTTATGACACTAGAGGAGCTGTGATAGGCCAGCAAAACTGCAAGGCTGGGATTAGGCAATAGATCAATATGGTTACATTTAAATATAAACCAATAAGTGGTTTTGATGTTTAGTTTAAATGGTTGGTCCACCAACGTTCTTTCCCCGCTATTAGATAGTTCATAGCGGAGAACTGACAGGAAACCAGGAGGATGAGAGGCAGGGACACCCCCAGCCTAGGTGACCAGGACCTCTGATTTCTCCGTTATTATCGTCATTTTATATTGTCCAATAACTTGAGTGCTTTGTATAGAATTACAGATGCACACAGTCAGCACTATTACCTGTTCCATAGTCTATCCTGGTGGCGTTCCCCACAGACTCTTTCAGATAGACGGCGATCTCTGGAGCTGCAGCACATTTGTCAGCGGGGAGCACTGTTGCCACCAAGGCCTCTGCTTCCTACACACACACACACACACACACCATCACATGTATAAATATATTTGCTGTTAGGTAACATTAAAACTAGCACTTTTGGATAAGTGGTTGTTTGAAATGGACGAAACACGTGATTCAGGTCATTACATGATTAACAAAGCTTGAGTTTTCGGAACTGGAGTCATAAAACACGACGGAGGAGCTACGTTGTTTTGACAGATCCGTTCTGTATTTCTGAGAGAAAAAACAGAGCCATGAACAGGTGGAGTGTTTTGGTTAGGGCTGTACCGAATACCATTTTTTGGGCTTCGAAGCTTCGGTGACAAATATTCGCAGTTGGCTGAAATGATTTTCTGTCCATCTGTCTCCATCTCCCCCGTTTCAGCGCACAGGACTACACACACCCGCCTCTACCCAAAAATAACAGTGATATCCGTCTGAGAATAACTAATAATAAATGTTGAATATGTATAATGTTGAGGGATTATTCCTCATTTCATGGGCTATTTTGGGATTTATATATTATTATTAAATACTTATACATAAAAAGTAAAAAAAAAAAAGTAAAAACAAAGCATTCGAATAGTGATTTGGAGGTCGAATACCATGGCAACAGTCGAAGCTTCGACCGTTGCATGTGTGTGTTTGTGTTCACTAACCTGGTCTAGTTTGCTGTACCAGGTTCTGTAAGCCTTATTACCAAAACGGGATGGCTGGTCAACAGGAGGGGTCTCATTTATCCATCGGTCCAGAGTGTCCAAAAGATCTAGTAACTTCTCCACTGTCTGTCACACAACAAGACAACAGTGACATCATCATCATCATCATCATCATCATCGTCATCATCGTCATCATCATCGTCATCATCATCATCATCGTCATGGCTTTAAAGAGTAGAAAGAGAAATAAAGAGCAAAGGATAAACCAGCGTTTTTATCTCAGACAGACACAGCCTGGTTCACTCTGAACCTCAGTTTTAGAAGCACAACTCGAACATACCTCTGACACTTTATATTCACTAAGGAGCTTCTTTCCCTTCACACCTTCATTCAGCGTCAGAACGAAGCCGATGTAGTCAGCATACGCCTGTAAGAGGAGAGATGTGTTAAAAACTGGAAAGCAGTAAGATGTGTGTAGTCAGACATACTGCTCCAAAAACTAAAATCAATATTATGATATTAACAGGAATATTTTTACTAAATTCATATCGATCACGGTAAGGCAAGTGTTCCACTGTAATGGACTACATCAGACAAAACTCTTCACAAATGCACCTCAAGAACGTAATAACTTCAATCACTTTCCAAGGTGTTAATTATAATTTGCTTGGAATCAATCTGAAAATCATAAATCATAGCAAACCCTCTGTACAACTACAGGAACCAAACTGCAGGTGTGAACAAAGCCTATAACCGCTGATGATAACCATTTTGTTGTAAAGAAATTCATTTAATAACAAATTCACTTTTAATCTGTGATAAAAAAAACAGTGTGTATTAAAGGCTGACACACTGAGTGAGGCCTACATGTTATTTCTAAACCTGTTCTTGGTGTGGTTTGGTACAAACTCGGAAGATTTTGAAACATGTTTCACAGACAGCAACCTACTTGAGATCGCTTCCACTTGCCCATGTCAGGCACCATGCTGATTTCTTTCTTGGGTACCATGAAGGTGTTGCTGTCTTTGACTTCAGGTTCTTCATCCTCAGGAGTGGACCCTGAAGTTTAAGAAGAGACAGATTGTGGAGATAATTCCAGATATTAGATTTTCTCCACATCGCCTAGCCCTAATGTTTACCAAAGCAATAACCCTCTACAACACCTCACCTCTGTCTAACAGAGAACTCTCAACTTTATAGTTTCTGTCTCAACCACACGCCATCCTGTTTTAGTCCTGTAATAATCTTGCACATGTTGAATTTTGCACATCTACGTTTTGCACATTTTCTACCTCAATTATCTTTTTATTAAATAACAAAACATTGTAACTTGCACACTTTGCTAATATTTATATTATCTTGCACACTTTGCAAATATATATAGTAACTTGCACACTTCGCTAATATATATAGTACGTTATTGTACACTTGCTAATATATATAGTACGTTATTGTACACTTGCTAATATATATAGTATCTTGCACACTTTGCTAATATATATAGTATCTTGCATACTTTGCTAATGTATATAGTATCTTGCACACTTTGCTTATGTATACTTGCACACTTGGCTAATGTATATAGTAACTAGCACACTTTACTAATGTATACAGT
The DNA here is from genome assembly GCA_916701655.1 of Sebastiscus albofasciatus. Taxonomy (NCBI): domain Eukaryota; kingdom Metazoa; phylum Chordata; class Actinopteri; order Perciformes; family Sebastidae; genus Sebastiscus; species Sebastiscus albofasciatus. The sequence continues at coordinate 30,274 of CAKAOI010026020.1, read as the reverse complement.
AAATTGCACACTTTACTAATGTATACAGTAACTTGCACACTTTGCTAATGTATACTTGCACACTTGGCTAATGTATATAGTAACTTGCACACTTTACTAATGTATACAGTAACTTGCACACTTTGCTAATGTATATAGTATCTTGCACACTTTGCTAATGTATACTTGCACACTTGGCTAATGAATACAGTATCTTGCATACTTTGCTAATGTATATAGTGGGTTATTCTATGTTTATAATTTAGATTTTTGTAATGCTAGTTGTAGTAGTCAGGTATATTTATAGTGTATTCCAATATTCTTTATATTTTGTATTGTATGGATATATTTCTCTAGTGTTGACATGTACATTTTATGTACTGTTCCTGCAGCTGTAACACAATAATTTCCCAATTTGGGATCAATAAAGTACATCTATGTAGCTACCTATCTATCTATCTATGTATCTATCCATCTATGTATCTATGTATCTATCTATCTATCTATGTATCTATCTATCTATCTATGTATCTATCTATCTATCCATCCATCTGAATGAGTAAACAGCAGTGGCGCTAGCTGTTAAACTGCAAACTGTCCCCTGCAAATTCACTATAATACGTGCTAGCTAACATCTCCTCACAGTAAAGCAACTGAGTTTTTTTAAAGAGTTTGACAACAACTGCAAACAAAACATGACTTCAACTTGGTAAACAAGTAAATAACAAGCCCCAACTGTCAGCTGAAGTTAATCTAAATGTAACGTTATGGATGGATGTGCCTGAGAGATTGAAGAAGCGATGCTCCTTCTGGGCTCATATAAAGTTAATTAGATATATATGTCCCATGTGGCTTGGTGGTGTAGTAGTTAACGCTACTAGCTTTTAACACGAGAGAGCAGAAAGCGATAGAGAAATGTGTTAATGCTGAGCAGAAGCTTCTTTACCTGACTGCTGCTCTGTTTCCGCCATGGTGAGGCTAAACACTCTTCTTCGCGCGTTTCCGGTAGATTTAACAACATCCGGAGCTCACTTCCGCCCTCGGCTGTTCAAACAGGAAATAGCGTCACAGGTTATGTTGCGTAGCCTAATAAAAATAAATCTATTTTTCTTCTTTTGTATGTAAATATTTTTAATGTTTTCTGCTGTTACTATTTATACTGTAATTTTGGAATAAAAAAAATAATACAAAAAAATACATCTATTTTCACTGCCGCATTGCATTGTGGGGTAACATTTCACCGGAAATAGTATAGTATGTCGAATAAAGTGATAAAAAGTAATATTTCGAAAAAAAGTGATAGAAAAGTCATACTATAATATTTCGAAAAATATATATAAAAAAGTTATAATATATTATGATGAAAAAATAAAAGTATAGCATGTCAAAAAAGTGAAAAAAGTCATAGTATAGTATATAGAAAACAAATTACAAAAAAGTCATAGTATAGTATTTAGAAAAAAAGTGATACAAAAGTCAAATAGTATTTAGAAAAAAAGTACAAAAAGTCAGAATATTTTATTTAGAAAAAAAGTTACAAAAAAAATCATAGTATAGTATTTAGAATAAAAAGTCATGGTATAGTATATCAAAAAAGTGATAAAAAAGTCATAGTATAGTATTTCGAAAAAAAATTATAAAAAAGTTATAACATATTATGATGAAAAAAATAAAAGTATAGTATGTCAAAAAAGTGAAAAAAGTCACAGTATAGTATATAGAAAAAATTACAAAAAAGTCATAGTATATTATTTAGAAAAAAAGTTACAAAAAAAATCATAGTACAGTATTTAGAATAAAAAGTCAGTATAGTATATAAAAAAAATTGATAAAAAGGTCATAGTATAGTATGTTGAATACATAAAAAAAGTAAATTAAATTATGTTGAAATGTTTAATCTAAATCATCTTTAAAAGTGATAATATAGTTTGTTAAAAAAATTGATAAAAAAATCCTAGTATGGTATGTCGTTTAAAAATGATTAAAAAGTCATAGCATAGAATGTCAAAAAACATTTATGTGATCACATTTATGACAGTATGCTAATACCCGTTTTACAGAACAATAAGTTTATGTGGCTACTTTAATATGCAATTCTGATAATGAAGAATACATTTGTTGGTTTGTATTCATGATATCAAGGCATTCACTGATTTTAGCTCTTGAGTGGACATTTAGTTATTTGTCCAGATACAGAGGAATAAATGACAGTAAGGTCTGGTAAACTCAATATTAGTCCCAGTCTGACATCTTCACATAGGAATTTTAATAATAATTACAAATTGATCCTAATCTGATTACTGGCTATTTTCAGTATGCTAGAACTAGTCACAGATAGTCACAGCGGCCTCATGTCGTTTTCAGATTAAGATGGTTTATTAGGGCATATTTTAATCAAGCAATCACAATTCTATTTAACACTGTGTGCTGCTGCACCATTGGTCCATTATACTGTATTATGTCAACAAGTCAAGTTTACAGCTTCCTCAAGTTAGGATTCACCCACTCCAGTACTTCAATTCACTTCATATTGTTATTGTGGGATTGCTCATTATTCTCACCATTGTTCTCCAAATAAAATAAAGATAATTAAAGTTCTTATAGAAATATTAAGATTTTTTTTACAATGTAACTCAAAGGAGAAAATCTTCAAATCCTCTCAACTGTGTTGAGATGTATAGATCCACGGTGATTCCAAAGCAGGGATTGTATCACACAGCAGTCTGAAGTCGTGGGTTTAGGTCATGTGATCAGGACCAGGTCTCACTCTGGAATTGGCGCGTTCTCTCCATTGTTGCCAGCATCTGCTCGGCTTCCTCGGCGGACACACCTCCCTCCTGCTGGAACGCCTCTTTCAGAGCGTCACACACGCTGGTTGGCATCTCGTTAGCACTACTGTATAGGAAAAAAAATCAACACAGTATATTCACAGCCACTCAGTGTTTATACTGTCCCTTTTTAACACCGAATGGATCCCTGAACGGCTAATATGAATAGGAGGAATGATCAGTGTTTATAAGCACACCTGACTATTGTTTTTAAGACAGATTTGAAAAATTGTGAACCTATCCTAGATACCCAGATGTGGACAAGGTAGAAGTTTAGTTTTGGTGCCTTGAACTCACCCAGCGATGTAAAAGCAGGCACTTCTATTGGCGATCAGGTCCCATAGGAGCTTAGCGTTCTCCCTCACACGGTCTTGCACGTACACTTTCTCCTCCTGAAGTACAAAAACATTCAGCTTCATCATTAGCCACAAAGAATACACACAGCCAGTCAATGCACGGTGGGATGGGTGCAGTATTTACAGTGCATTCTGGGTACTGTAGGAAAGTTTTTTTATACTGGTGCTTACTATCTGAAGAGTCACTAACTAGTGTATAGAGTCAGTGTGTCTGACCTGGTCTCGTGAGAAGGCAGTGAAGAGAGTCAGACGTCCAGCCTTCATCGTCTCCTCCCATTCTGAACTGAAGTAGAAGTCTTTGGACTCAGAGCGACAGCCAAAGAACAGGACGTTGGCTAAACAGCAGGAAGAAAAGGAGGATGTGTGTTACGTCAGAGCTGTGAAATTATTTGAAGTGAGGTCATTCGTTTAGAAAACAAGAGAGAAATTCAGAGAGGTGAAGGAGCGTCTCACCGTATTTTCCCTCAGCAATCCTCTCTTGTACAGCCGACCTGAAGGGTGCCACTCCTGTTCCAGGTCCGACCATTATCACAGGGGTGTCCTTGTCTTTAGGGAATGTCATGGTTCCCCTCTTCACCCACAGAGGCACATACACCTCCCCTGCAACACAATTTAGTACGACTTGATGAGGATGACAGTATTTAGTTAAAACACGGCTGCTTTCCAAAAATTGTAATTCTATAAATTCTGAAATAGCAGTGTTTGTTTTCCTCAGTTGCAGAGAAAACTGGCTTATATTAGAAATGGCTCTTTATTCCTAATTTCCCCAATTTTTGAGACTATATTTGATCATATTTAGTAAGATGTCTCCCTGTTTTCTGATCTTGTTGATGCTGTTCATCTCCATGTTGACCTGTTGTCTTGATAAATTCTGTTTAATATGTATCCTGTTATTACTCACTAACTGACTGCAGTCTGTTCTACTTTGCGGTCTGTTTGTTTGTTTTTTGGGCTAAGCTATCAACAGTGAAACACTTCCTGCATAGATTTTTCACATTAAAAGTGTTCCAATGGCTAAATAGGTAAAATCCCCGACTTTCCTGGTAGGCTTTTAATATGAAACATCTGCAGGAACTGTTGAATAAAAAACTGTGTTGACATCTATTTCAACAAGCAGGAAAAGCTGTACGCGACTAACTGACAAAAGGAACACAACGTATGCATGTCTGAAATGAACAATCAGAATGAAGTCATCTCTGTGGCTGTGATCTAAGCACTTGTAAAGTGTGGTGAGAGACCTTGTACAGGGTCCAGGGAGGCTAACCAGGTGGAGCAGAGGCCTCTTCGTGGTTTAAACATCTTGGTTTTGTATTGAACCACAGCTATCAGGATCTGAAGCCTGTGTGGGTGAGCCTGTGTGGAGAGAATAAGTCAACAATTCACTGTGATTTCACACAGCTTTGCCTGATGTATCCAGTTGAAACGCAGCATATTTTCTATTTTCGTAGTAGTTAAATAGTTGTCATGAAGGACGAGCTACCTTGAGAGAAGAGGCGATGGAGAATGAGCGAGGCTGGATCTCAGGGAACAGATCTAGGAGGTAGTCTACTTTGAGTTCTGCTGTAGTATAGGGGAAATCTGCTAAGACCTGCAGCAGCAAGAGCACAACACAGTAAGAAGGTCAAAGGACATGTTTATGCTACATGTAATCCTACACACAAAGGCTTTCAAATAAGTAATAAACTAAATCAACAGAAAAGTTTTATTTGGAAAAGTGTAATATTATTTTTCCTTGACAAGACTCACCTCCAGCACGGTGCGTCGAGGCCGGTTGCAGTAGCTGTGCAGCTCGTCCTGGCCTGCCGCCGAGCTGAACTCGACCAGCTTCTCCTTCTCCATATCGTTGGTGGCGAAGGTAGACAGCAGCTCAAAGAAGGAACGGCGAGGCACAGCAGCAATGTCCAGGAAGCTCTCCACCAGGTGGCGCACAGTGCAGGGCTGAGGAAGCCTGGCCGGAACTGAGAAGAAAGAGGTTTATGATCATTTCAACGAACCATCTGACAGGATCAGGTTAGTGGAATATACTCTTACATCTAAAGTCAATCGTAGGCTTACTTGATTTGTTTGCTATGAACCAAAAGTCATGAATAATGCACACAGTGGAAAAAGACACAGACACAGACAGACACACACACACCTACCTGCAGTGTTGTCCGTGGCACTGAGTGTGAACCTGGCCTCTGGATCTAATCTCAGTATTTCACAGAACTGCTGGACATCCTCTGGTGTGTTACATGGATACATCATCACCACGTCACCAGCAGCAAACCTACAAAGCAATACCACTACTAATGTGTCATGTTGTAAGTGTTACAGAAAAGTTACAGGACTGACTTGTAAGATTGCGGTTGTGACTTTATTTAGACATTGAGTTTCCGTCAGATTAACCTAAATTGGTGCATATTTGAATTTGAGATTACTTACTCAATGTTGGATCCAGTGATATCAAACTCAATGAGCCTCACATCCTGAAAGTGTGACATGTCCGTTACTCTCCTATTGAACACTACTTTGGCAGGAAAGGGATGGGACTGGGAGGGGGCAGTTTGCTCCGTAGGAATCCTCCGCCTGTCATCTGTTTTGTCTTTCACATCATCCAGGAAGTGGAAAGTGTACGTTGGAGGGAGCCTGCCACAAGAATCAAGCAACACAAAACCCAAACAGGAGTTAAGAATAGGCTTTTGAAGGGCACAAAATTTCTATCAAAATATGCAACCACAGAATGAGATACTGTGTCAAATCAAGAGGATACTCACGGTTCATCTTCCCTCAGTGGAACCACGTTGGCCAAAGATGGGTACAGAGAAAATGCTTTCTCCCAAAATGACGTGAGCCACGGGTCGATCACAGCATCTGACCTGGTTCAAACACATTTTGAGGTAAGCAAACACAACGTCCACGGTTCAACTCCAGCTGGGAATGTTTGTTGCATTCTCCCTTTCTCCCCGTTATCCGGGACTCGCTCTACTTTGCTGTTAAATTCTGGACATTTCCATCAGTGAAACAACAGTCATGTCAAACTCACCACGCTGCTCTGAGCTTTAGGTACGGTTTTAATTCACACATTTCCCCCCATATCTTACAGTAGGAAAACGTAATAAAGATATCTAGAATAAAAATGCATTCTGCCCTTTATTTTTCCTCCCCAGTTAATGAGGTATGCCATGATTCACCTGCTCCTTCACACACGTTGTCTCTTACCCCAGGTCATGTTGGTCATCTGCCAGCCCGACAGGCAGCAGCACACTGGCACCCAGCTGCTGAAGGCGCTTATGAAGCTTCTTAGCCACAAAATTGAACCTGTGGGTGAAAGGGGGTTGATGCTTGCATTAAAGAGTCATTCTGAATGTGTACTGTGAGATCTGTAAACCTGAAAAGTACTGACTTAGGATAGGAGGAGTCCCCTAGGCCCAGTACGGCACAGTCCAAGCGACTCAGAGAGCCAGCAGGCAACGACTTCCTAAAGACAAACCTCCAGAAGTTCTTTGAACAAAGTAGAGACGCACAGTAAAACACAAGTAAACAGGGCCAGACGTGAACTAATTCATGGCTTTTCTTATTTCAATGTATTTGTCAAATGTAAAAAGTCTGGTATAAAATTATTACAATATTCAAAGCAAGCACACACATCTATGGTTTTCCACACCGATTACAGAAACAATTAAAGGGATAGGACACCCAAAAAAACAAATTAAACTATTCTCCCTCTTACTGTACGCCTTTTTGTTATCTTTTAATTTACCCATCTGTTTTGTTACCTTCATATTGTCAGGAGGGTCTCCTTGGCCGGTGGTGGCGCACACAAAAATCACCAGAGACTCTGAGATCAAGTTGGCCTGTTTGAGGAGAGGAAATAGCTGTGAGGCAGGGCTCCAGAGTGTGACAGTGTAGGTAGACTGTTTGGGATGCAATAAACTCACTATTGATAATGCTACATTGTGAACGACAGGGACTGAGTTCAATCCCTGGATCTGGTGCTTTAACCATAACTAGTCAGAGCAATAACAATCCCCTGTCCTTGCTATACTTAATAACAGCACACTCACCACATTGTAGTTATCCAGAGGCAACACTTTAACCTGCAGATGTCTACGCTGCGCCTGCCGTGCGATCCTCTGGGCTGTGTCCTGGGCTGTACCCGTCTGGCTCCCATACAGGAGGAGCAGACTGGGCTTTGACATTTTCACTGAAAGAAACAAAGTCACAAAATCCTCTGTTATTTTAGAAGAATATGGACTTGGAATAAAAAAATAAGAGAAAGGATTTAAACACAAATTAAACATACCGTATAAAATAGTATGAGGGTCCCTCACACAAGAGGAGAATGTAAGTGCCAATGCCCTTTTATTTATTTATGTATTTATTTAGGTATTTATTTTTAAATTGATTTATTTTTGCATTTATTTTTTATTTCTTTATCAGAAATGTATAAAGAAGAGAATACAGGAATAAATAAGTTTGGGGAAATAAATAAGGGGTGAAATGCAAAGGGGAAATCGTGCATAAATAAATAAATACATTTTAAAATAAATATTAGAAAATAAAAAAATACATGTAAATAAATTAATTAATTTATAAATTAATAAAAAATAAACATAAAGAAATATAAGGGAAAATCATGAATTCATGAATAATTAGACATTTCTTATATACACAGAGTCTCTGCAGCTCTAAAGAAGTCCACAGAACATAGTTGTGATGCTTTAAAGTAGTACTCATAACAGCTATTTCCTACCTTACTTCATGACATTAGTTATTACATACTCTGTGTTTGACATTACATCACTGTGTTAGCTGGCAAATATGGTCAATTCTTTGTGTTCTCCTCTATAAATCTCATATATGACCAAATACCAACAAAACAAAATACTTACAGCTGCTGTCCTCGTCACTTTAGACTCTAATAAAACTACAAATACAACATTTAACAACCTCTAAGTAAGGCATGCAGCTCTTATTACTAAACATCAGGGCTACACTTTACGGCACTGCTTTACGGCAAGCCCGCCTCATGATGTGATTGGCTCCTGAGTTGATGCTGCATTCAAAGCCGCACTTAGAAAATCAGAGATTCGTGTTTTCTACTTGAAAAATAAACAACGACATTCTCATTCTTGGAACATTTTATTTGCACAAATCCAAGTATATGAAAGTAAAACCTAGGGTTTAATGTGTTTCATTCTGAGTTTCTTTCTGACATAAAAGCCCTTAAAGTCATGAAAAACAAAAATGCATTGAAACTTCTTAATATAATAGAATAATATGAATTACAGGTATACAGCCCCGTAGCCCTTAATTTGAATTATTATTATTTTCATGTATAATTTTACATATTTTATTTGTTCTTGTACTGTATGCACCTTGTCCTTTTACTCTAATGCAATGATCTATGAGCCATGTTGTTTGTAAATTTGAATTTTTTCACAAAAAAAAACATCTATGAAAACATTAGAAATAGGCTATTTTATTATTATTATTATTATTATCTATTTCTAATCTAATGACGGCTG
>CAKAOI010026020.1:0-21573 GCA_916701655.1 Sebastiscus albofasciatus | reverse complement strand
AAAAAAAAAAACATGCAGGTTTTCTCACCACATTGATTTTTTTCTTGTACATAGTTGTCCTCAGTCTCATTTACTTAAATCGGTCATGGAGGCATCACAATTTAATTGAGACTGGTACATTAATTGCATTGTTCTTGTTAACTGCATTTTATGTAGTGTTACTGTTTGTGGATGTGTCGCGGTTGTGCCTTATGAGTAAGGTTTTGAGAGAGTTTTGAAGCAGAAGTGTTGCTGGAGTTTACTATCTCTACACCTCAGAGCATTTGACTCCCATGTTTGTGTACATTCAAGTGTCTGAATAGCAAGGACTTAACACCAGTATTCCTCATTGCACTTCATGTTTACTTACTTACTTAAGGCTGACTTGAATTGTATCAGTTTTTTTTTGTTGAAGTGGGCAAGCATTTCAGATTTGATCAGCTGTAAATTAATCTAAACTGGGTTGAAAAAACGATGCAATCTGGTTGCCATGGTAATTAATTACTATTAACCACATCCCCATTCTCTGTTTGAGAAAGAACGTTAACCAAAAAACAGGAAGTAAATCTGGCTGGAGGGGCGCTTTAAATGTTGGTAACCCTCCTGTACACACTTTTGTGCGTTTTCTGTGGTTTCTCCTCAGTGAGTTTTGTTGACCTTTTGACCTCATGCACATTGCACACACATCAGCAAACAGATAAATAACGACACATAGCTTTTGTTTCATATATCATACTGAGTTTATTTGGTATTGGTAGTACATTAGTTTCTATTTCTAGTGCACACATTTAGTTAGTTGCAATCTCGAAAATCTCAGTTTGTGAATTTTTCCCGGGAATGTCGCCGTGGACATGGATAGTGACTTAACAGACATTTATTCAAATGAAAATCTTCGAGATTACTTTAACTTCAGTACCGTCAAACTTTGTCTTCATACAAGTTTGCCTTAAGTCATCTTAATTCCCATTTCCTATGAGTTGCAAGTGGTGAGGGTTCAGTTGCTGCAGATCGTTCAAATACAGGGAAGTGGCTAATTAGAAGTTATATTTTAGAGATTTTGTTTATTTCTTTAGACTATATTAGTTTGTTGGTGCTTTTGTTAATTACTAAAATATATATACTGATAGAATAATTGTCCTGTTTTGTTTTATTTGTAGTTAAGTTGGCAGTGTTTGTCTTTGTTACCCTCTTGTTTCTAAAATGGTTTGATCACCCATTATATATGTTCCCTTTATTCACTTTCAGTTTATGTTAAGTGAGCATAGCCTGAGTTATGTACTGTTAGTTGACCTATTTTATGTTCAAAGGACTACATTGCTATTTTTGTTAATATGTTGGTTTCATTTTTGGTTCAATAAAACCATTTTAAAAACATGCGACTCCTCATGCCTAGCAGCTCGGTCCCTCACACTCAACATCACATATTTCAGTACATTTCCAGATGTTGCTGCCTGTGTACGAGCAGTGCAACACAAAGTGTTAATATTGACCACAAGGTGAGTACAGGAAAACACATATATATTTTATATCACATTGTTTGTTGACATGAAATGTCTGATTTGTATAGAAGTGAAATCTCTCTCTCACACACACACAGTACATTTACAAGTAAAGATATTTCCTGAAACATGCTGGGATGTCGAAGTTAAGAGCACTTGAAAGCGTACAGTATATTAGTGATGGCGACAAACAGGTGATGTGTCGTTAGTTCATACATATGCACCATTTATAGCAATTCAAATAAGAGCGGGATCAAAAAGATAGGACAGAGACAAGTGAGAAAGAAACTAAAGTGAGGTCCAAGACTGGATTACCATCCAGGTAAGCAGGCGTCTGCCCAGGGACCCCAGACCCATAAGAGTCCCCAAAAAGGCCCAGCTGGACTCTCTGGCAAATGGGTTGCGATCATTTGATTAACTTGGTTTGGAGAAATAGGAATATATGCACCATTGATTGCACAATCTCAACTGGCATGATAAGGTTAGAAGTGTCAAAATCTAGTTTTAAAGGGGTACTCCACCAATTTAGCATTGCACTTTCAAAAGAAAAGAAGTGTCAACATCAGCAGAGGCTGAGAAATACTGACTTTTACGGCCTGTCCAGACCGCCAGCGTGAGCAGAGTGTGGCAGCTGCGGAACCTGTTATTTTTTTTATTTCGGCATCCATGTTAACAGGTCAGAGCAGCCACACAGCCTGCGTGAGCGGCTCGGCTGCGTCTCTTCTAGACATCCAAGGTCTCGCCTATTTTTACCGCGAGCTGCGCGCGGTTCACAGCAACAACAGACAATGAAAGTGATCTTTTGACAGTATATTGACATCATACCAGCTACATTACTACAGTTTCAATGTCTGTATCTGTATGTAATGATTTATTTTTAAATCAACCCTTCCTGCTTCCGTTTCAAAATAAAAGCCCTCAAGTATTTTTTCTGTGGTAAGAATTGCTTCATTTGTTAATACGAGACTTTTATTCTGAAATATGTGCAGGACAGTGTTGTACAAAATGCAGTGACTTGCCGGCTCCATGAACGAATAAAGTACCGGGTTTTAATTGTCGATTATTACTATTATTTACATATTACCACACGTTTCTTAACCTTTATCTGTCTTAAATGAATATAAATGACATTTATAATTAAATGAAATGGCCATTATGAAAGGAAAACTCTATGTAGAAAGAAAGAGCTAGCAGCAGCAGAAACGCTGCCGGTGTGGATACGAGGGACGTGGGATACGCAGCAATTCAGCAAGGCAGCCGTCACGCGGACAGTCTGGACAGGCCTTTAGTCTTTAGCATGGGACAAGCTCCAAAATCACTGGATCTTACATTTCCCTTAAAGCAACTCAATAGCATCTTTAATTATGTTGAAATTATCCATACCCCTCTTTGTAATGTAGACTTCCTGTTAAAAAAAAAAAAAAAAATCACAGAACACATTATATAACTGTACAGGATGAGTAGTACTCACAACTAAAACTAAACTTTAACAACCGAGCTCCCCTTTGGGATCTTCATTATCTCATTGCGCTTACATGGTGTACATTTATACATGTCTGTGTTTCAGATTACCACACAGCACACCTGGGGCCATGTAATATAGAATTATAGTAATATAACATAGAGGGAGAGGGAGGAACTGGGGCTGCTAACACGGGTTCAGCACCTCATTTTTGACCTGGGCAGAAATTAGTTTCCTCTCAAATTGTCTTGATATGCATTGATATAAAATTCATCCATATTAACACTTCATAAAATGATTCCAGCAGGCACAGAGGGACCTGGACGAGGAGGGAAAGAAGCCTCTGGCAGTGAGGGCGAGACGAGGTGTGTAATGGATTGAAGAGCAACAAAGATGACGTTGCATAGAAGCAAAAACAATCAATAGAATATGTTTAGTTAACTTATATAAATGCTGGACAGGTACTAGTTGACAACACAAACAAATGATATTATTTAAAAAAAAAAAAGAGATTTCCAGAAAAAGGCACACATCAAGTCAGAAACTATAATAAGGCAAAGAACAGTCAGTCAGTGAGTGGTGGAGTCCACTTGGCTCTAAATACATAATGCATGAAAATAAAATAAAGTGTACCAAGTTTAAGAGAACAACAAAATAAAACAGGCTTGGACGCCAGTGATAAAACCATTAAAAAGAATTCTGTTCAGACGTGCTTCAGCATATACATCACAAAGTACTGTTTGCTAAATACAGGAAAGTGACTCAGCTCTTCGAAAACCCGCCAAAAGCTTTTCTATCCATGATAAGATCGACTCACAGCAGCTTTATGATCATGCATAAATAAAGAGAGATGCGGTCGGTGACGGAGTGGCACAGTGCAGTTGGTCCTAGCTGTGGTAGAGGCGTATGTGCTGGGATATGTTGCTACGACACAGAGGGCAGGTCTGCAGAGCGTCGCTGCAGACCTGGCAACAGCACACATGACCACAGGGCAGGAAGATGACCTGAGACTGGAGAGAGGGACAGACGAAACACAATCAGTCGTCTCAGGTTTCACATTTGCACTTCATTACTACAATGTTTTTCTGAAGTCAGTTACAGAGAGCGTTTTAAAGCAGCGACTTTCACCTGTAAACAATGTTGATATGAAACAACAATAACAAGTGTAGTATTTTATCACTGAGTCTGATTATTTCCTGGTTTTGCTGAGGTTTTATTTTCTCTTACCGCGGTCTCCATGCAGACCACACACTCTGAGTTCCCTGGTCCATCCACAGGGCTGGGGGCTGAAGGGGTGACGGGGGTCCCTGGGGTGAGCGGTGGGCTGGGCATCTGGAAGGTCGAGGTGCCGGGAAGCGACAGAGGGGAGAAAGGTGCTGGAGCTGTGGGGGCAACTTCTGCCTCTTCTGCCTCTTCATCCTGCTGGACAGCCTTACAAGCTCCTGGTGGGGGAGCAGATAGTGAGTGAACAACAGCGGCCTGTTTGGTTGTCTTTTCATCAACTTCCCATGAGTTTCAATGTCCTACACGTCGTGCTCATCCTTTATGTAGGTTGAAAAATATGTTTTTGCTATTTAAACATTAATCCAGTTGTAGAACATTCCCAGAGTTTTGTTGAAATATTAAACAAAAGCTCTCACTTTTCCTTCTTGTAATTCAGTTCTGAATTTAATGAGTTTAATTTTCCATTATTCATGTATTTATGTATTTATTTTTAATTATTCATTTTTGCATTTATTTTTTATTAATCTATTTTTATTTATTTATTGTTTTTTTGCATTTGTTTGTATTAATTTTATATTTATTTTTAAATATGTCTTTATTTAGTCATTTGTTTATTTATGTATGCATTTACCCCTTATTTATGAATTCTTTTTGCTATTTAAACATTAATCTACATTAAACATTAAACAAAAACTGAACATTATGAGCTTCATAATGTCCATGTTGATTAGTTTCAGCTTTTGATAGCTGTTCCTCTTTGTTGATGCTGTTTAACATGCTGCATGTTATTATGATTGTTGAGACCAGTGTGAGCAAACATGATTTTTTTTTTGCTCTGAAAACACACACACACACCATGTTCACTATAATTGTATAATATATAGAGATGTAGGATGTGTGTAATTTACCTTCAGGGTAGCGATCCCGAGCCCAGTTCAGAAGAGCTTTCTGGATTCCTATTTCATTAATTCCAAGCTGAAAACAGAAAAATGAATAAAGCTGATTATTAAGTAGTTGGCTGACATAGTATCACATTTTAAGTGGAGTAGTGGAATATAGTTTTTGCGCAGTAGCTCAAGGCTACACTTCTGTAGAGTGGCGACTTTGTGTTGATAGCTGATGTTGAAACTGAGTGCTACAGGATGTGGTGAAACATCTTCATTTGAAAGATCAAAGTGTTTGACTGACAGTAATGTGTTAGTGATGTGTTAGTAATGATGTTAGAGACAGACCTTCTTGAGGTCAGAGGAGTTCATGTGGCGAAGGGCCTCAGTTGTCACTCGATGATGAGCCAGGACGGGCATGTAGTGCTGAGCTGACAGTCTGCATAACAGGTTGACCAACTCTTTCTCCACGCCAGCTTCCTGCAATAAGATACAGTTTAACAACAGCACAGTTAGGTTTTCAGATGTGTCCGCATGTCTCCTCTGTACCGTACCTGCATGCGTAGTGACAGGGGCTTGGCATCCAACAGTCTCTGGTACTGGATCATCCAGTAGTTCTGCTGGTTGGACTCAGACTTCCGCTCCATCTCCGCCTGGAAAACACAAAGTGATCGCTGGTCTCATTTAACCACTCCAGAGTGAGAAAGAAAACATGATGTGTGTTAATGACTAACAGAGGGCAAATGTGAGCAAGCTCTGCCTCAACAATAGCACCATTTTTTTAACTTGTTACACAATTGCTTGACACTGAAAGAGAAGAGAAATTCCCAGCGGTGTCCACTGAGGTCAAAGCAGCTGTTCCTCACCAGAACCTGCCGCAGCTCCTGCTCTCTCTGGTCTCTCTGCTTCAGCATCTGCTGCAACAAATCACTGAGAGCTGTTCGCTGCTCCACCAGAACCTCCTGCACACACACACAGAAGGTAGGGTGACAATACACACTCATCAGTAAATACAATTGAAAGACTGAATATAAAACACTAGCCTGGCTCTGATATGATCAATATAATGATTATTATCACTCGATCTAAATCAAGTGTTTAATATCCTTTTACTTCTGGTTATTTTCTTGAACCATAACCCTCTGAGACCCACAACAGACCCACTTTTTTAGGGGTGTTCAGGGGGTCTTTAGGGGGAGATAGCAGGTCAACAGTAGATGTCACATAGAAGTGATGTACATCATCTGAAAGCTGGGAACCTAAAGATTAATTCATGTCAAGTTGTTCTAGTTTAATTTATTCTAAATAAATTGTGAAAGGGTATAAGGGCTTAAAACATTGGGGTCAACGTATGTGATTTCCATTCCCATGCTCTATTGTGTCTCATAAGTTGTTGCAACAATTGATTGGGTTGATACCATTTGCTACACAGATTTGATGCTAAATTTAACCTTTTTTTACCACTCAAGAATTGATAAAAATTACCAATAATCCCTCCAAAATACCACATTAAGACACCAAGACCTTGAGGAACACCATAGAAAAAGCCATGCTGTGATTTGGTATCAAAAACTTTTGACATTTGGAGATTTCTGAAAGAATTGCATTTTTTGGCGATTCAATGGCGAGCACTTCTGTTGTGTAAACTGCTCAGAAACCCCCCTTATTGTGAATCTATCTAGGAAAGCCATCCATCCTCTGAATGCTCTAGGTCTCTAGTTTGTGGTTGTAAAGTTTCATGAGGCTGTGATTATCCTAGAGGTCACCACAGGTCATTTTATACAGAGAGGTCAACTTTCAAAAAATGGTCTCACTACAATGTAATGTCTCCTATGGGGACTAACATCACCACACATGAATACAGTTGGGCTCATTGGATCCACAAGAGTCTCAGCTTTACAGTGAAACCCAATTTATGTAATTCCAAGACTGTTTAGGGACCCCAGTATGCAGATATATTCAAATACACCATTTTAGAATAGGCGAAAATAACACATTTATGCATGTGATGATCATAAAGTGGGCATGTCTGTAAAGGGGAGACTCATGGGTACCCATAGAACCCATTTTCATTCACATATCTTCAGGTCAGAGGTCAAAATTTAGCCCAACTTTGAAGCGTTATTTAGCCTCCTTCCTGACAAGATACCATGACATGGTTGGTACCAATGGATTCCTGTATGTCTAAAACTGAACCTATTGCAGCGTCTGAAAGAGAGTAAAGTCGGTCGAGATCGTGGGTCTCAGAGGGTTAAATGTGTACAATGATAAATTGTTGCCATGGAGCAATGACATGAAAATAGCCATAAGAAATGATATACTAATCAACAGGAAAAAGGAAAAAAAAAAATCAAGTAAATGTAAAAGGCAATGACAGAAGGCGGTGACACCCACCTGCAGGTTCTCAGCATCCAGATTGCGTCTTTTAATCTCCAATTTAGTCAGCTGCTTTAATTCACCCTCTATGAGCTTGATCTGGGGACAGTGGAGAAGCAAACATGAAGCTAGCAGGGAGAAGGGACATGCTGCTGAATGCAAAGTCAAGATGAAAACCATGATGAAATGATTTTCTGTCTGTATGTAATATTAAAAAAAAATTACTAAATAAGTATGAGTAAGAATGAGTTAGCTATGGATGACATAAGAAAAAAGAAAAGAAACAAAACAGGAAAACTAAATGACAATAATGCCTGGTGTCCGCAGTCTATATTTTCATCGTTACCAGCGTAATTCTGTCTCTTCTGACAGCCGGGGAGAAAAGCAAGTGTGTGACCACTTACATCTCCGTATCAGTGACCTAAACAGTTGTTAAACAGCAAACCTGTGGGTTCCTCCCTCTACATCAGTGACCTAACTGTCTAAAACAGATCTAAAAGCAACATTTGCTGAAAAGCTAGTCGTTTGCATCCCTGAGAGTAAAAAAAAAAAACAGAGACAAGTGACAGGTTTGACCGTCACTCCACCCATCTCCACCCGTCCACACAGACCTGGTTGCGGATGTAGCCGTGGACGGCATCCTTCTGCAGCTGCAGGGCCTGGAACGCTGCTTTCTGCATCTCCTCCTGCAGAGAACAATCAGAGGACATGATGCTAAAACTGGTCAACTTTATCCCCAAGTCAGCTTTCAATGCATTCTGGCTGATACATGCAGCTGTCTCCCAACCCACTATTAGTCCCTAAGCTTTGTCTGTCTGGTTAATGTTGTCCCATGCGTGTTTTTGTTGTCTGGCTGCTGCTCAAAAAGTGCGATTTTGATTCACACTGAGTTAGATTTCTCCATTACACTGGTGACAACTACAGAGGACACATCCAGGCACAACGTACCTCCTGTAAGATGTGGGCGATGGCTTTAGATTTGTCCAAAACTTGGAGGGACAGCATCTTATCAAACTTCCTGTCCATACTCTCCATACTGTTATAAGACAAAGAAAGAAAGAGAGAGACCACACACTGAGTTTACTGTTTTCACTCACAGCTTAAGATTTGTTAGCTCAATGCAAGTTGGCAATGTTAAAATCCATCTGCTCAGATCTGGTGTCTGTGTGTGTGCGTGTTTAACCTTCTGTAGGCCTCAGACACCATGCTCTGTCTGCGGATGTCACTGGCCTCCTGGAGGAGGCTCATAACACAGCCGTCTGACAGCATCTTCTGCATGGCCACTAAAAACACACGGAGAGGGGATAGGATTTAGAGGAAAAGAAGATTTGTTGTGAGGGAATGAATGCTAAATGAAATGAACAGCATACCATACTACAGCTTTAATAGGGTTCAAAACATACACCTTTTCCAGAGATTGGTGTGGGATGCAAGGCCATGAGGTCGTTAAAATCTACAAGGTTTATCCCCTCAGGAGCATGAATGTGCTCAGTAATTTTCATGACAATCTGCTTATGAGATATCTCATGTGCAAGGTTGACATTACACCCTGATGGTGGCACTGTAGAAAAACTGAAAGGGTTCAACCTCTAGGTGGCATGAATGTACACAGTCAACCTTTCTTGAGTGAATTTTGTACCAATAGTAGTGCAAGATTAAAGATTGAGGGGGTGCATCATCTGGGGACCATGAATTTTCGCAGCATATTTCATTGCAATCGGAAAATAATTGTCAAAATATCTTGCTCTGGACCAAAGTGTTGGATGGCCAGATGTTTTTCCCCCCAAGAGAAATTGAATGTTTTACACTAGCAGCTAATTAACTGCTCCATATAGTTTATTGTAAATATGTAAATTAATAGAAATACTTGGAGCTATTTACATGCTTCTTTTGCCTGTTTTATGAAAGTTATAATAGATCACTGGCAAAATAAAGTTTCCATTGTTTATGAAAAACAGGGGCACTACAGCCATGACTCTATGTGTAGAACACTATAAAGGTAAAGTACATCAGAGAAGCTGCTTACCTGCCACCTCCCTCTTCCTCAGTGAATTGGCTTCTTCCTGTGTGATGGCAGTCAGATGCTCCATACGGATCCTGAGGGGAATAGTAATGCTCTGCTGACTTTTTACAGTAACCATGGGTGTAGCTTTCAAAACTTAAAGGTGCTATATACGGGATTAAGAGCATTAATAGATTATCAACAACTATTGTCTATGTAAAGATATGGAGGAGTAATGTCTACCTGAGCAGAGAATGAAGTCTCTCTCTTTAGGAGCCACTTTACGGCCAGTATGGACCAGACGAATGATTACAGTGAACCACAACATTTTCAAAGTACTTATGACATGTGAGTATTGAAATCTGAACCTCTCCTTTAAACTCATTTTACAGAATAGATTTTCTTAATAATATTTTTAATTTATTTTTCCACTATTGTTGCTGTGTCAAGGTTTCGCTTCCTTGTGGGACTAAGGCCGCCTGTGTTCTGTCTTCGTGATAATTTTCCTTCTTCCGGAGAGCATCTGGAAAGTGCTATATAAATAGGTTCAGTTTGGTAAGTGGAAAACAATCGGGTGAGTGCTGCCATGTGTTGGAGTGCCTCATATCTCTCTGCTGTAAGAGATCAGTAGATTATGGATCAGTGGTCTGTGTCCACTCACCGATCTTCCTCCATGGCTTGAAGAAACTCTGCACTTTTTTTCTGCCTGGAGAGATATAAATAAATATATTACAGTTAGCATTAAGTAACAGACGCCAACTCCTCACAACAAAACGAACAGTACATCACGTAGCTGGTTCCTTCAGGTCACACCTGTTTTTATCCATCAGCATGTTGCTGATGCGACTGCTGATGCCGTCTTCAGCTTGTCGGACTTTCTCCAGCACCAGCAACCTCTCGGCCTCCAGAGCCCTCTGCTGTTGGCTGACCCCCAGCTCCAGACGCTCCTGCGCCTAAACATCAGATAGATTATACACCTTTTAATGTGTTTTACTGTGTGTCAGACAAAATAAGCAACTCGAAAGCACAATGTTGTACTCGGTTGACTTGATATGATCATTTTATATTGTTTTTAGATTAGATAAAATAGATCAATCTATAATGAAAACTGTACAATGAACTCTATAATGAAGCAATGCCAAAATGTCCCCCTCAACTCGCTGTTAATATCTTGAAAGACAACATAGTTCACAGTTTCAAAACAACAACAATGAGCTGGGAGGATTATTCAAGTTAGAAAACATCGACATACAAAGACATAGCTCCATAGAAGAATCAACAAAATGCATATTTATCGATGAGCACGTTGTACCTGTCGGACTGAGTTGAGGATGTTTTCCTTGCGGGAGGTGTTCATGAGGATGAGCTCGGTGTGCTCTCTTTTCTTCGCTTCCATGTGGAACTCGAAGGCCAGCTTCGCCTGCTGCTTCTGCTCCTGAAGGACGAAGAGACAAGTCAGAGGGCCCTGTTTAAACCATCTATAGCACATGGTCTAAAAGCGAGTAGTAAAGTTACAGACCTCAAAACCAAAACAATGGAGCTGAGGGGAACTGCAGAGTTGGGTTTGTCATTAGGAGTGACCCCTTTCACAGTACAAATAAAATGTGTGCAACAGAGAGCCCCTAGAGACAGGCTGAATCTAACAGTGAAAGTGACAGTGGAGTCACGTACCTTTCTATTCTCGTAGTCGCTGAATTTGTTCTGCAACAGAAAGCGAGGAAAGATTGAAAGAGATTTCCAACCGAAATGACGGAGCCAAGTGAACAGCACTACGTAGTCATAAAAGTGACTTTCTACTCCAGTATAGGGTCGTGTGTGTTCGTGTGTGTTCGTGTGTCACCTACTGTACCTGCCACGTCTCCTCCATGCCATCAAAAGAGTCAGAGCCCTGCTTGCCACAATCGTTCTCCAGCACCGGCAGGAGATACTGGGATGGGGGACAGTACTCCTCTCCCATCTCTGAAAAGAAAACCAAGAAATCCAACATTATTCTCTTACACAGTCTAATATATTGATGTGAGTACTATAAAGTAAACCCTCACCGGCGCATAGGAAGCGTTGGATGCTCTCTGTGCCCTCTGCACACACAGACGCAGGCGGGTACGTCATCATGGCAGCGTCAAGCGTAAAGCTCTGTCACAGCACATACACAGGCTTTGTTTAAAACCATATCTACGTTTTTAGCCTTCTTGTATTCCTGTAAGTTTGAATCCCGAGACACACACACCTCTAGGGTGCGGATGAAGACCATATCTTTGGGGAGCTGGATGATGTTGTTGTCACTCACGTCCAGGGTACGCAGGCTGCTCAAAGAACCAACCGAGGATGGCAGCTCACTGAGACAGTTACCTATACAGATACACAGTGATGTAGGAAAACATAACCAATTCCTCTCATGCATGGGAGAAAGCAGGAAGCATCATACCCTTCAAATTGAGCGTCTGCAGAAGCCGCAGATCCCCGATGCATTCAGGCAGGGCCTTTATGCGGTTCTTCTCCACGTTCAGAATCTGACAGGACACAGAATGGAAACACACGGATGATGAGTAGCATTCATTCATCACTCATTTCCTCTGTATCAGGAGGAGTTCAGAATGGCTTTACCTGCAGTGACGTCAGCTTCCCGATGTCTTCTGGGAGTGAAGTGAGCTTGTTCTCATGCAGATCCAAAACCTTTAGAAGCAGGAAGATTCAGTAACACCTGAGTTTAGGCTTCTAGCAGAAAAGAATCTGGTCTTTTGGTAAACCATCATAAATATGTCATCGTCAGATGGGACACTTGCTCACAGGTTGACTATCAGAAAACCTAGCCTTACACTGCTTTCTGTCGGAAACGGGCAGTGGAAAGAGAACCGTCAACTAGACCAAACTAGCCATCTTCACAAATGTCCAAAATGGACAACTGGTTTTAAAAATCATAGAACATCGTAATATGTTTTTAACAGGCACTTAAATGTCCCATCATGCTTGTATCTTGTTTATATTACCTTTAAAGTGGAAAGAGTACTGATGTCACATCCTTTGGGCAGAAATGACCTCAGCTCATTTTTATGGAGGAGAAGGACCTGAAGGAGAGCAACAGAGGACATGTCTGACTGCTCAGCCAGAGACACACACAAATACTGACACAGGGGTGTTTTATATACATTGGTGACACAGTATTTAATATATAAATATAATAGAAATTAAATGTACTAGTATGTCTCCATGTTGCATTCATACCTTCTTCTGTAGCACCTTGCAAATGGAAAAGGTACTCGAGGGAACCTGTGGTAGAACAGACCATTGATGTCATCATCTGCAGTACTAATCACACACTAATTAATACATAAGTTTACGAACAGTTAGGGATCCACTGACACCGATACCGGATCGGATATCGGGCCAATACTGACTCAAATACCTGGATCGGGTATCGGTGACAATGGATCCGATCAATTAAATTATATTCTATGTTAATACACATTATATATTGGAATTTTAATTCCTGTTTAAATTTTGACCAACTTTTTGCAGCATTAAAAAGTTTTACACTTGAATTGTAATCCCTGTTAATTTTGAAGATTTTTTAACAAGTTGCTGGTGCATGATTTATTATATTAATAATAAATACAAATTCTGTTACTTTTGAAGATTTTATACCAAGTTGCTGGTGAATGATTTATTATTTTAATAATAAATAAAAATTCTATTAATTTTGATTTTTTTACCAAGTTACTGGTGCATTTTAATAATATTATTTTAATAATAAATAAAAATTGAATTTGTATAAATAAAACAAAAAAAATAGTTTTACAATTAGGAAAGTAACGTTTAAGTCCAGCCTGACGTTGCCCGTTGTTGTTGTTACTGTAAGGGGTCCCTGGTCCCAAAAAGTTTGAGAACCTCTACCATAAGGGTATGAATAAAATCCCAAAACGTTCAACTATATAACTTAAGTAACTTAATAGTACCTTTAAGTTGTACTAAACCTGGCATTTCCACTTTTTGTCACAAATAGTCATCAGTGAAGCTTGCCTCCCACCTTTTGACAGTAACATACTCACCTCTGAGAGCTCACAAGCTGAGATGTCCAGGATGTCATCAGCACCTGCCTCCTTAGACTGAAGAACAAGGAATAACACTTAGTTTGTTTGGAATAGACATTCGTTCTTTTATTTATTTTACCTTTATTTAACCAGGCAAGTAAATTAAGAACAAATTCTTATTTACAATGGTGGCCTGGCAAAAGTCAAAGCCTCTTGTGGTAAAAAAGAATATCTAGAGTTAAAAAGACAGCACTGATAACAAGACAAACATTACATAATATGACAACAAGCATTACATAAACGAAATGCAGAAAGGCACACAATCAACGGACAGTACCAGACAACAGTACCAGGCATTACTGTAACAGAATATTGATTGACCAGGCCCTGGATAAGCAGCAGAAACCGGATAGATGGATGGATGGACATTTTCTAACATAAACACATTCTACTTACCCGGCACAGTTGATATTCCAGCCTCTTCTGGGAGTCCTCGCTGGGTTTCCTCTTTCTGAAGAACAGAGGCATCCTGAGTCCTGCCTGTCCTGCTGTCTCTCTGCCCGCTAGGTTTCCCTCCTGTCCCTCCACTGCAACAAGCGCAGCTCCAGAGGACTAAGGGACAATTAGGAAGCACCGACAGTGCCCGCACACTACAAAATAAGAACATTTTGACTAATCAGATGAAGCAATACGGCTTGAAATCATATTAAAAGAACCCTTTAGAAGTTCCACAATATGCCATATGGTGACTGAAAACTACTTTTTCGGCCACACTGACATGTTATCACCTTAAAAAGTTGGTATGGTAAAGGGGTTAGCCCTTAATTGTCTATTTACACATTCAGCAAATGCAGTGCAACATTATCAGTTATCTGGAGTCACAGTGCTGTTTAGCTGAAAACAGCTGCCTGCTATAGAAACAAAGTTAATGAGAGCAGTTTGAGGTAAATCCAAGACAAGTCTGGTGATAATTTATGTGGGTTTGTTACTATGAGAGACACCTTTACACTGAGTCAGGCTTTAAATTATTTAAATGTGTTGATTGCATGCATACATTAAATATAATTGTGTTTACTTTCACTTTTTCCATTTTCTTAGCTCCATTATTTCACTGCTGTGTTCTCAGGTTTCCTAAAGTGTTTTATGGCCAAAGTGTGGCATCTTAGCTGAAATAAAGACAGCCTCTGCTATCATCATATTTCAATCTGCTCTAAAAAAAAAAAGAGAATTGCAATAAATGTGCAAATCACATGTAGGCCAGCTTTTATTAGTAGTAGTAAAAGCCAACCATTTGATTTGGATGTACAGGGAGAGTATGAATTATGAATAAGTACAGCAACAAACCATTAAAAAAAGCAACACTCCCAGGCAGAGGGTCTGAAATATAACCCTCTTGGACTTCTCCACTCAAAAAAGGAGAGCGGACAAAACAAAAGAAATTGTCAAAGCACAAAAACACAAATTGTGTGTTTTACAATACAGCCAATATAACCAGGACTGATGCAGCAAATCAAGTGGTTGGTGCTGGACTAGACTTCAAGTCAAAGTCCATCATTTTATTCTAAAACGAGTTAAGGCCTCGGAAGCTAACTTTTACTCCTAAGAGGTCACATGTTTCAATGGTATCCCTGACTATATAATGACTCAATATACGTAGAAATACACACAGCCAGTATTCAGAAATTGTGCATTTGAAACAAGCCGTTAGGATTTCTGTCCATTTGTGATGTCACAAACATACAATATTTAGACCATTTCACAGTTTTAGAAATAAACATTCTCAATGTGCCCCAGCTTATTTCCTTGTTGCAGTGTATGTGAACGACATCAGCTGACAGGAAGTAAACACGGACCCAAACTGTTGCCTAGCAACGCAATTCTGTTGCAATTCCGTCAAAATGCGCTAAAACAGAGCGTTTCAGACAGAGGGTAAATACAGGTATATTCAGGCAGACGGTATGAGGAAAATAAAGTTTTTTTGGAACATTACAGCATGTAAACATGTTCTAGTAGAAACACAAAACACAAGTATGAACCTGAAAATGAGCACGATATTGGACCTTTAATATAAGGAAAATCTATCTGACATGGTGGCAGCTAGGTGACCTGGAGTTTTTTACCTGCCACAGCCAACATTTACCCTGTATTTGTCAGGTGGCAGGTGCTAATTTCATTCCCTGTAAGTAATAACACACCCAGGACCAGGATATCTAAAAGTGAGAAGCTGAAAAACAACAACAACAACAACAACAACAACAACAACAACAACAAGCTTTTGTTCTCTTTGAAAGAAGCAAAATATTCGTTTTTCAACCCAATTCAGTTACTACTACTACTACTTACTACTGAGACACCATAACAACTTCTCTTTAGATACTTAACTGAACAACTGCCTTTGTTTCCAGATTATAGGTAGAAGCTAGTAATAATTCTTAAAGGTCCCATATTGTAAAAAGTGAAATTTTCATGTCTTCTATATCATAAAGCAGGTCCAAGTGCTATATAAATACTGCATTACCCTGTATTTGTCAGGTGGCAGGTGCTAATTTCATTCCCTGTGAGTAATAAACACACCCAGGACCAGGATATCTGAAAGTAAGAAGCTGAAAAACAACAACAACAAGCTTTTGTTTTCTTTTTGACAGGTTGAGGGGAGAGGAAGCAACCCAATTCAGTTACTACTCCTACTGAGACACCATAACAACTCCTCTTGAGATACTCAACACACACACTTGTCTTTGTTTTTATATATTTACTGTATTGTTATTGTTGTTATTATATATATCTTGTCCTAATTGTTTTGTTATCACTATTATGTAGTCATATTATGTCTTTATAGTAATCTTGTCTCTAGGTGGAGGCTTCAGATAAGCCTCTTCCTGTACTGTATATTATTTATTTATTTTATTTGTTATGTTAAATTGTGCAAAACAAATAAACAAAAAACTGAACAACTGCCTTTATTTCCAGATTATAGGTAGAAGCTAGTAAAGCTAGTTAAATGCTAATCTTCATAGCAGCCATATGAGTATTAGCTCGCTGTACAGTTAGTATAATGGTAGCTAGCTTCACACAGATAACAGCTTAAGTTAGCTTCCCTATGACAACACACCGCTCTCTGGCTAACATCACATTATCTAACTAAACCAGCTTGTCAACAATAAACCCACTAACTCTAACTAACCAGAGTCAGATGTCATACTCACAGGCTGAGTAGTGATGTTGTTGTTTCACTGCTTCTCACTCTGCTGCTGTGTAACCTTAGCTGTTAGCTGTTAGCTTTAAAACACAGTTAAAAGGGGAGTTCCGGTCTAGAAGGTAGCCCGAAAATTGCGACATCTGATCTGAGATTTGCAACAACAACAACTCTCGCGAGATTCACTGCCCGAGATCAGTCCCTTACATTAACAATCTCGCGAGAGTTTGCCCAACTCACGGGTTCCCTTTCTTCTAGACAGCACTACCCTGCTTATTGTAATCATAACAATAATAGCTGCAGTTTATCTTCTTCTTTTAGTTATTAGCGGATTGTAGATGATGCATATCGCCCTCTACAGAACGCAGTGGGAATATAGTGACATAAGTAATGTGTATATATTTTGTCTATAAATATTATATATATCTATATAATATATATCAATATAAATATTATATATATATAAAAATATTATATAATATATATACACATATATATAAAAATATATATACACACATATATATATACACATATTATAATATATATATACACATATATACACACATATATATACACATATTATAATATATATACACACATATACATACATATATAAATATATATATAATATCTATAAATATTATATATATAATATCTATATACACACACATATATATATACATATATATACACATATCTCTAAGCTCAACTACTTAAAGAAATGGTTTATAAACTATTGTAATTACTGTAAATTGCATATATGAAAGTATAAAAAAATATAGATTTTCGAATATTTTCTATTTCATATGCTGATTCTGTATGACAATAATCTTGCATGTTTACAGTTTGTCCACCAGAGGTCACACTCGACCCATATTATTGGAATCACAGAGTGCAAAGTGGGAAACAACAATATCTCTGCATGTGGTAATGATTACTTCTAATTTTCCTCACTGACTGAGCTCCAACCACATCTTAATGCTTTATGGTCATCTCAGCTGTTTGC
Organism: Sebastiscus albofasciatus; assembly: GCA_916701655.1. NCBI lineage: Eukaryota > Metazoa > Chordata > Actinopteri > Perciformes > Sebastidae > Sebastiscus > Sebastiscus albofasciatus. The sequence goes on along the minus strand of CAKAOI010026020.1, from coordinate 3,917 downwards.
AGCTGGATCATAGTCAGACTCACTTGTGCTTTATTGTTCTTGCCTGTTGACTAAACAGATTAGTTCCCAAACCAACGTCTTCACTATATAAACCTATTCTAGTCAATAATACTAACTAGACAACCAGACTCCCCGAGCAGCACCATCCCAGACACGAAAACTTGGCTGTGTGTATTACAGACCTCTGCAGGTGTGATGTAGGACTGTGGTTCCGGCCATAGGCTTAGTTAGACCACAAGAGGCACACAGAGTGGACTATAAATAACCACATAATTAAAGGCGTTGACAGGGAACTCACATTGTGGTTAGAACAGTTTTCCCCTGAGCCCCTCTTTGGATAAAAAAGTCTCACTGCACTGCAACCCTAAAAATACTAGTAGGTATATCCTTAGAAGATGTGCATACATAGGCTTATTAATAGAGAATTTTTTGAAAACTTTAACTGATATCATGGCATTACGAGAGTATGCTTTCATTGCTATTTAGACTAAACTAAAGACTTTGGTCTTATTATACTTAGTGGGCCTTCAATAGACGTAGTAGGGGCAACAAAGCATGAAAAATCTACAGTATACCACATGTGCTTTAACACATCCATCACATTCATTCATTTAATTATGTTTTGGTCACTTGGGGACAGCATAACAAGCTGTAAACACAACGTTGACGGATTATCACCCTACACATATGTTCCAAATTGCATACTTTTTCTTTTTACTTTTAGTACGTACTGCAGCTGCCCTCACAAAGTGCGTACTGTTGCATGCAGTATGCATAGAATTGGGACATACTACTTTGTACTTTGTTGACCCTCTTGCTCCGGATTGTGGGTCAGAATAGCCAGAAAAGCATGCTGGCTTGCACAACCAAAGAACATATATTGCCAAGAAGTCAATTTGTTCGTTTCATTGTAACATCAGCGCCCAGCAGCAAAGCCAACGCTTCTGCCATTTTGGACTGAAAGCAACTACCGAACGCCAGTAAAGCACCCTCTTACAAAATGCCATACAAAAGTAAAACAAAAATATTTCTATTCTATTGTCATATTCTATCAAAATGACCTGTGCTGAACAATAAAATATTATAAATATAGTAAGTGTTTTTAGTCCAAAGTGGTGGCAGCAACACAGGAGTTTTGTCTCTTTGTGCATACTGCAAAATGCAACTGGGTGTAGTATGGAAGGACATTATTAGTATTTTTGGCATACTGCATTTGATGTACTATGTATTGAAGAAAAAGAAGAAGAAGAAGAAGAAGAAGAAGAAGAAAACAGAGAAGACAAGAACGAAGAAGAAGAAGATGAAGAAGATGAAAAAGAAGAAGAAAAAGAAGAAAACAAAGAAGAAGATGAAGAAGACGAAGAAGAAGAAGACGAAGAAGACGAACAAGAAAAAGATGAAGAAGATGAAAAAGAAGAAAAAGAAGACGAAGATGAAGAAGAAGAAGAAGAAGAAGAAGAAGACGAAGAAGAAAGGCACTTTATTAATCCCTGACGGTAATACCAGTACTTAACCAGTACTCAAGTAGAATTGTAGTATTTCTACTTTTACTGTAGGACACTTAAAGCTGAATACTTGTTCCACCACACTGATAATAAGTAGGCTTTGGTGATAAGAGCTATTTACAATTCTAACGCTGTTCTTGCAGCTATGAGCATGATTATGACTTATTATGAACATCCCTAAAGTAGGCAAAAGCTCTCCCCCAGCAGTCATCCATTATCCTGACAGGATGCTGCAGCCACGCCCCCTTCACTACGTCAGAGGAGGAGTGTTTATAAACCCTGAGCACCAGGCTGGAGGAGGTTTAGATCTCTGCTCTCTCTTGTTACTGCTGCACAGCTCTCCTCTCTGGAACAAAAGACTGATCGGTGGTCTGTGGTCAACCACAAGACTCTGTAGATGGGAAAGAGAAGAGACAACCCGGCGTGTGGAGCATATAGCAGCTGAGAAGTTTACAGGGGTCTCTTCTTCTGTAACATCTGGTCTCTTCTGCAACATCTGGCACTTTTCCTTCAGCCTCCTTCAGCTGCTGCACTTTCCATCAACTATTGATCCCTGCAAGTTCACAGCGGTACGGTCAGTTATTAATACTAATATTATATATTAATAAAACAGCACTGTTGGTTCACTTCATATTTGTATATACTGTAATTAAGTATGTTTATGTAAATGTCAGAGTAAAACTAAATAAAGGAAAAATAAAATAAAAAAAATAAAATAAACCAGCATGCTTCTTGTACATTTTCCAGTTCTTATATATTCAGACTATATCTCTGGAAAATCACACTTTTTTTTTCAGGAATATTACAATGAATTTGTGCTTTCGGCTAACTAGAAAGAAAATAGCAATGTTAGGTAGTAGAAATAATAATATTAATATAATAATAACTAATTTAGATGGGCTGCTTCTGAGATATTTTCCTCATCAAAATACTTAGTAACAATTGTATTCTTATTCATCTTCTTCTTCTTCTTATTATTATTATTATTATTATTATTATCACAGTTAGATAGATAGATAGATAGATAGATAGATAGATAGATAGATAAATGTACTTTATTGATCCCAAATTGGGAAATTATTGTTACAGCAGCAGGTTATTCAAGCAATGTACAGGAACAGTAAAATAAATACATTAAATACATAAATAAATAAATGAATAAATACATAAAATGTACATATCAACACTAAAGAAATATATCCATAGCATTCAAAATATTAAGAATATTGGAATACACTATAAATATACCTGACTACTACAACTAGTATTAAAAAAAATATAAATATAGAATAACCCACTATATACATTAACAAGTGTGCAATAAAATACTATATACATTAGCAAAGTGTGCAAGATATTATATACATTAGCAATTATTATAATATAATTATTATTGTTGTTATTAACTATTATTAGTAGTTGCTCAGTAGTAGGCTATAGTGGTGGTAAGAGGAAGAGGAGGGAAATTAAATGTAAATATAGTGAAATAAGTTCCTCTTTTTTGTGCCTTTAACCTCATCATCTTATTTATGAGTTAAGGCAGATTAAAAGCTTGTTCATTTTAAAAATATGATTTTTTTTTGCTGTGCATGCAGCCCGCTTGGCTTTGTGTGGGTCTACAGTCACTTATTTATAATTTGACTGCAACTGTAGTTGCTTCCTTCTGCAAGAGAACACTAGATGAACTGGTGCCTCTGTTGTTACAGTTTTTTTCATTCGCTTTTGCTCAACTCTTTAATGAGAATTGTTTCGTTTTTTTTCCAAAACAATAAGCTTAAATCTCTGAACAATTAGTTTGTTATTCACAACAGATTTGAAATTCATTCAAGCAAATTGCACGTGTTTTGGCACATGTGCAAGTACAAAAAAACAATTGTATATGTCTTGCTGATCAAAACTGATGAGCTGATTCTCAGTGAAACTGTCATCCTCTTCACAACTTCTATAAACATTCCTTCATCGTTTGAGCCATCACATGCAAAATGATCCATTCAATTATCAAAATCTGTCAGACATACATGTATATAACATAAATATTTATGACGAGGAGGAACAATTTGTTGTTTTTAAGCTGAACTAACGCTTTCATTGTTGCAGGGTTTGTTTTTTGTGTATGGATGTTCACTGTGTGTGACTTTACATGAAAGATAAAAAGAGAATTTTCTGTTTATAATACATGTAACACATTGCTACACAAATACATTTTCTGTTTATACAGTATTCTACACTATAGTATTGACTTTTCCCAGTAAACTTTGACCTGCTGTTGAAAAGGGAATCTAAAAAAGCTCAGTGCGACACACAACAGCATTCAGCTAGACAAAACTGACATTCTGGTGTCGTACAATAAGCAGTCGGTGTCAACAAAAAGTAGAACATAACACAGATTTGTATATAAGAAACATTTCCAGT
>CAKAOI010026019.1:0-20555 GCA_916701655.1 Sebastiscus albofasciatus | reverse complement strand
ACATTATATATATATATATTAAGTTGCTGCTACTTAACTCATAATGTAACAACTTCCATGAAATATAATAACTTAAACTTGTCAGGAAAGGTGGAGGACCTTATAAGTGTTTACTTCTGCCTACTCCTTTGACATATAATTGTAATATATTTATTTAGTTTATTTAGAATTTGCTGTATATTTATGTTTACTGTTCATTTTGTTAGTGATTGATTGACTTGTTTTGTTTTCTTGTTATTTGTTACATGTCCAAAATAAAAATCTATCTAATCTAATATTATTCACTCAACATTTTTATTATATTATAGGCATATACATCAACAGTTTATTACATTTTTGTATTTACATTATGCACACATATTACATTATCTGTAGTTATTACATGATCAGTGAAATAAGTGCTCCATCATGATGTTTCTGAACATCCCAATGTGTAATTCCAGAAGGCTAAATCTATTGTTAGAAATGTTACTGGTGTTTAACATCAAATGTAGGCCTTTCTCACAGCAGACTTTTTGGCATATAGCAAGAAAAGCACATAATTGATAACATTAAAAACATTCTTTTCAGGGTTATTATGCGTGCATTGTTGTGTGTGCATCGCTCACGGAGACACTTGAAGAGAACGGAGCATTCGTTGATGGAATCTTTTCCTGCTATGACAAGTCAGAATGTCTGCTGTGACAAAAGATCTGTAAGGTGGTTGAAACCTGATCCTCGCTCACACAATATATGGAGTTATTGTTTTTTTTAAAAAAGATATAACTAAAAAAGAATGTTGAAATTACATTTGCACTAAAGCTCTAAAACCCCAAATTTGTATGTTAAACCAGCTATTTTTATTTTCTTTTGTGTTTTTTTTGGTGTTTTATGTACTCTGGTTTCTTTGAATTTGTATAAATTTCTAGTTAAGAAATACAGCTATAAAGATTTTAGTGGGCATCAGTAGAGAACATTTTGAGGTGTTTGCAATGAAAACATTTTCATTTAAAAGAACAATTTCTATAAAGAATAGTCAATTCTTTAGTCATTAATGAAGCTAAAGAATGGAAATTCAGTAACTATAAGAATGTTTTTTGGTCCTTACATCATGATATTCCCAAAGATCACTACTGAAACCTGATCTTCCTTCATACAACATATTGATTCAAAAATTTTAATTCTAAATGAAATTCATCCTCAAAAACAGCAAGATCACTAAAAACACACTGTAAAAATACGCTGTTCCTCAGGAATATATCTGCTTACCTCGGTTACCAGATCTTTCTGTAAACGATATTTAACCTGCGCTTCTGTGCAATTTTCTTTGATTTGAATCCTCCTTCCATCATTCTTTATGGATATTTGGTTGTTTTTTGTTAGACTTTATTTATGTTACACTTCAAATTATTCCTGAAAATATCATTTAACCCTGTAAACCCAAATTAATCCTCAACCTATTTACAAATCCCACTAAATTCACACAATACTGTCTGGCTAGCATATTGGGCTCTCTACTTATCATACTAAAGGGACAACAGGACCCGTTGACAATGTTAATGTCTTTAAGAAAAAAATACTTGTTGTTACATATTAAGCATAAAGTCATGTGTGTAATTTTGCAAATATTGTTTCTGCTGCTGTTTAACGTTTGAAATGAATCTGCATATTCACAGGCTCCAGATTTTTTAATGAGGGAGAAAGAGTGGATGTCATGTGAAGTATATTAAACTTTATTTATATATTAACTTTATTTTGTGGGAAAAGAATCAGACAAATTATTATTCAAAGCATTTAGTATTTTATATGTCTGAAGGGAATCTAATGTGTTAATTGCTTAAAAAAATGAGGCAGGTGGTAATTGGATAAAGAAAAACTGACAATGTAAAATTGTGATGCAGGGTATAAGATGCTGAAATCAAAATAAAGTAAAAAATATATATATATATCTATATATATATCTATATATAGATATATATATATATAAAACCTTTTTTCAATAAATTTTGTGCAAATTAGCAGTTTCAGAACAAATACGATAAAAAGTGTTGGTTACAAGATGGCATCATTGGTGCTCTTTATCATTCATGCAAACAGACTGCCATCTGCTGGTACTGGACGCAACAGACACGCACATTTAATATCAATTCAAATCTTACACTGCACTGTACTGGTTTCTCTTATATTCATATTTCTTTCTTCTATTTTATTCCAACCCTGTGAGACCCACTTAGACACGTTTTTGTCTTTTTTAGGGGTGTACAGGGGGTCTTTAGGAGGAGATAGCAGGTCAACAGTAGATGTCACATAGAAGTGGTGTACATCATGTGAAAGCTGGGAACCTGGAGATTAATTTGAGATGCAGCTCTGTGTGTCAAGGTATTCTAGTCATAAATCAGAAATAAACATGAATTACTTCATAATAATGATTAAAATACATTGTGAAAGTGTATAAGAACATTATGATAGAAGTATGTGATGGTCATCCCCATGCTTTATTATGTCAAAAAAAGTTATTGCATCAATTTTTGGGTTGATACCATTTGTTACACAGATTTGGTGCTAAATTGAACCATCTTTACCTGCCCTGTGATAGTCTGGCAACAAACAACAAACTATCCTCTTGCCTTTGTTCTATTTGCCATTATCATCATGATATATCACTTTTTTATGATTTATGACAAATCAACTGAACTAAAACTACAGCTGTGGACGATTTTCTTACATGACAATCAGCGGGTAACAGTTTCCCTAGTTAATGGAACTGTATATTGATGCATTGTGTACTGTACTCTGTCTGAGCGTGGGTTGTAATTTGATGAATATGGCTGTTTTATTGATATAGTCAGACAGGCTGAAAGGAAACTTGGCCATTCTCTCCTTATAGAGTTTCCAGTGTAGACGCATTAATATTTTAAAACAAGGAAGGGCCTTTCCATTTAGTTCTTTACCTGCTACACAGATTTACAGGTATGATCCATAAAGCAGTTAAATACCAGCAAATAAAAAGTCAGACAAACAGGGTGACTAAAATGAAAACTTCTCAGAAAACACTGTCGTTCTGAGCTCTATACCTTTCTCATCAAGCAGAGTCTCATTACGAGAATCACAACGAAACCCAAACAACACCACGGGACCAGCCGCAGATCGGGTTGCCTTTCACCTACGTCTCTAAACCGGACCCTGAAAGTGACTCCTGTCACCTCAAGATCAATGGAAAGAGATCGTCCATGTGACAGTTTGATTGACAGGTGTGCTCTGGGTCTCTTTAAATCGAGCTTGAAAATAGAGATGTTACAAAGTGCAGTGCAGTAAGCATTCTTCATGAAATCTTTAACCTCGGGCCACTTAGATATAACCCAGGGGTTTAGGTGTCAGTAAACCTATAGCATATATAAGGTTGTCCTACATGTTGAGATGGAGTCAAGAGAGCTGGTCCTGCAGCACAGAGCATGCTCAGTTTGTTCACTTTCCAAGTGAAAAGAAGTGTAATGTTAGAGGAGGTCGCTTAAGTCTGTACTTGTCTCTCTAACCGCCTCAGACAGGAGTTTTTCCCTTTAAAGGCAACATTACATCACCATATTTTACAATATGCAATAAATGACTTCCAATAAAGTCCACTTTCTTGTTTTCTCTCCTGTGTTTATGACCTAAGAACCTAAGAAGAGGTGAAAAAAAGTTACTTTTTTCATCTGTGAAAAGAAATGAAAAAAAATGTTGGTAGTTGATTGATTTTTTTTTTTTTTAATTTTTCTGTTTGTTATTGTAATGCTAATATCGATTTGTTTTCTTCCAGGTGATTTTTAGCTTACATAACTTGCTAACACACAATATATGTACCTTGTGTTTAGAGTAAAGTAACTTAGAAATTACTGGCAAAATGTTTTCACCTCTTTCACAGATAGCAAAAAAGGAACTAGCAAACATTTTTTTTTTATCTGTTCTGAGGTCATAAACACAGGAGGGAAAACAATTTAGATCAGACTTAGAAAATGGATCACAAAAAAACTTAAAACTTGCCTCTCAGGACTTCCGTAGTACCCAGATGTTTAAGGAAATAACTAAGCCTTTTTCTAAAAATTAAATGATGTGTTCATGACCTTTTTTTTTTTTTTAACAATCACAAAATCTATAGAATATTGCCAGCCTTATCTTTTAACTTAAGTTTGATATGGGAAGAAGACATGCTGAGTGACACTGAGGAAATAAAAAGCTTGCCATTAATAGCTTAACTTAACAAATGCAGCCTGTCTCTATAAACCTATACTGTAAGAGGAGGTTGATGGGCCTTAACAGGCGTTGATACCTGTAAAGCTCCCCAGTGTGACAAATGTGTTTTTCTGAGCTCAGCTGCTTTTGAGTGGAGAAAAAAAAAGACTGCACAGCATCTCTTAAGAGGCTCTTGGGAATCGAGCTTGAAGGGTTGGAGATAGAGTGAACTAACAGGGCACTTAGCCGCTATCTGTGGCTAAACAGGGCTATACTCCAGGATCTTATTCTCAGCAGAATGCTGCGCTAGGGTGTCTGAAGGGAGCTCAGACCACTGCTCATCCTCTAAGTGGTTTAGATCTCTCCAGACATGACAAGGCCTCTCATCTCAACTGGGTCCTGGTCGGGGTCTACGGTGCACACACTCAGACACACATGTGATTCACGCAGAGTAATGGAGAAAAAGGAAGCAGACAGACGGAGTTAGACGGGGTATATTACTCTCAAGTTCACTCCTCCAGTTTCATTCTGCTCCCTTTAGTTGTTATATAGTTAATGACAGCAAGCGATACTCGGCTGCGCTGGCAGCAGGCCCGGGCCGACACCAGGTTTAATTTGAAAAGGTGCGGTAAATGATTGATCGAGACACAAGTCATATCGTGGAATCGGGTGTGCCCTGAGCCGTGACCTTACAGCCGAGGTCAGCTGACACCTGTGATTGTGTATTTGTGCGCCGTGCCCTATCAGACAACGGGAAAGTCGTGGCTCCTCTTTCAGATTGCGTTGCCCCTTGACAACAAGACTTGTAAATGATCGCAATTACTCAAATTAGGACGGTGAAGACCAGGATGTGTTTGCTTTCAGAACTTTTTTCACGGTGCTGTTTGGTGGCTTGCGAAACTGTCTGCTGAGCTTTCCAGGTAAAGTTAAAAGTTCCCAGGTGAAAAAGTAACTTCAAGCACCCAAATGCAGGAGATCACAGACAGGTAAAACTGAAACTCTCAAAATCAAGGCTCCAACAAAGACTGAACTGAAAACCAGGACTTAAATACAAACGGATCTGACGAGAGGATGAAGTGCAGGTGGAGAGATGGGCGGAGAAGCTCAGGTGGGCAGGGAGCTGATTGGCAGGAGAAAAACATTGGGATCAAGAAAGGAGCTGATTGGTTGGGAAGAACTAACGGGGCTGATTCAGAGGAGGTGTGTAGATGGGCAAAGGATGGAAAGCCAGTACAGAAAACCCAAAACACAGAAAACAACTCAGTCCGGTCTACAAAAAGTCTGAAGGCATCTGGATACAGTGCCATACTGTGACACTTTGAGGTGCCTTAAGGCATAATTTGTTACCTTTTGACAGACTCAGGCTAGTGGTTTTCCCCTGGTCCCCCTGTACGTTGAGACTGAGTCTGACCCGCCAGCCGAATAATAAAAGAATGACTAACTAATGGAAAGTCACGGCGAAAAGATGGGTTTTGAGTTTGGAGTTAAAGGCCTCCACAGTTTCAGACTGTCTGATGTTCACAGGGAGGTTATTCCAGAGGAATGGGGCTCAATAAGAAAAGGCCTTTACAGTAGTATTTGAGACAGATTATCTGTGAAAATATCAGGATAATCTGCCTCCTTTTAGTGCTCCTAATGGCATCTGCAAGATTCCCGGCTGCCATGTTGAAAACAGGCAAGCTTTGAAATTAACAATATTTACTCGGGCTGTCAAAGTTAACGTGATAATAACGCAAAATCGTTTTAACGCCACTAATTTCTTTAATGCATTAACGCAATCAATATTTTGGAGGTTTTAGCAGGCTCAGTTTTAAGGCTAGAGTTAAGATACTGGTATCATATGAAACTGGAAAACCTAAGGAATCCATTGGTACCAACCATGTCATACTAGCTTGCCTAAATTTTGGCAAGGAAAAACTGGCATGGTCATTTTCAAAGGGTTCCCTTGACCTCTGACCTCAAGATATGTGAATGAAAATGGGTTCTATGAGTACCCACGAGTCTCAGTCATAGTCAAGTCAGCAAACTGACACACTGACAGCTGTTGGGCTTGAGTTTTCCATGTTGATAAGAGTATTAGATACTTGACAAATCTCCCTTTAAGGTACATTTTGAACAGATAAAAAAGTGTGATTAATTGTGATTAAATATTTTAATCGATTGACAGCTCTAATATTTACGTATTCATTGATTCTGGAATCTTTAACATGGTAATTGAACATTTTTTTGTGGAAAAACTATATCAGACACATTGTTATTCCAAGCACAGTATATTTTATATATGTCTAAAAACATCTTTGGGGAACTTTGGAGCCCCAGTGCATAGAAAATAATTGATTTCTGATTTCAAACAGATGGAAATAGTGAATATGGATGTCACACTGTTCCACCAGACATATGATAGGTGTGTTAAAATAATATCGCCAACAGAGGGCGATATAAACTTGTTTTTCCGTGAGATGAAATCTAATATGAGCAGCACATTTCTGTTATTACACTGAACAAGATTCTGTTAAATTCCTTGTAACCTGTGATTTAACATTTCCATTCACCTATAACAATTACAGTTGGATTATATCTTATAAACACGGTTTCACAGTCTGACTTTTGCTTCATACTCTGACGACCACCACATAAAATATTTAGGGTTGGCATTAAACCATACAGAATGTCACCTATATCAGACAGTGTCACATCACTGCAAAATAATGCATTTTATTTAGAGAAAGCATGACATTTTAACATTTAAGATGTGTAAAATGATTCAGGCGATTCTCCAGGTGACATCCCTCCTTACCTCTACATAGCTTTGTAGCATCTAATGAGGCCAGCTGCTTTCAGAGGTGTCCTATAAGAGAAACTGAATCCTGCAGTCATTGTCTAAGTTTATAGGGCGCTTCTATAGTTTCCCTTGTCCTCGATAGGTAGACGCAGGCTCCCGTTACACCGAGGCCGTGTGAGGTGCACCGATGGCGTCACACCATCAGCTCCTGACAGCTCTAATTAATTGTGTTTAATTACATCATTATAACTTGAGTAAACTAAGACTCAGTGTGAATGTCTTTGATTACAGATTACTGGTTGTTATTCACCGTTGTTAAACTGTCACCAGTGTTTACTCCAATAACCAGGTGGAGTGAGTTGTTGCAGTGGAAGAACAAGCCTAATGTACAGAAAATAGTCCAGCAGCCTGCTGCAGTTACCAAACAGCAGTGTCCTTGGGGAACAAATTGGTTCAAAAAATCAGCTAAATGGACCAGATATCTTCACTGCAGAGTGATTAGGTGTGAAATGGTGGCTTCATTTAGAAGTCCTCAGAAGCATAGCATAGCATAGGGTTCATTTTCCTTTAGAGACCCCTTTTCTATCATTGAGTAAACTGACGACCAAGTGACATATTTTATAGATAGTGTGTTTTCAGTTCATGAAAGTTAATTGTAGCATTTTGGTAGACTAAAAATGTCTTATTCAGTGTTTGGTTGTACTTAGCTCCACCCTCTCGTGTCACATCTGGTTGCAAAAAGCCAAGATGGTGAAGGCCAAAAACCAAGATGGCGACGGTCAAAAACCAAGATGGCGATGGTCAAAAACCAAGATGGCGACGGTCAAAATGCCAAACAGTGATACATCTACATTTTATATACGGTCTATGTTTTGGGCACAGTGGAATCACTTATGCGACGCTAAGCTAATCTTCCCCTGCCTCTATCTTCATACTTAAAAGACGAGTGGTAGCCTATCACTCTTCTCATTTTACTCTCAGCAACAAAGAATTTAAGCCCAAAATGTCAAACTATTTGTTAATTATTGTTTATTTTCGGTGATGACTTCTTGGGGTTTTGACTGGTGAGTTGTTTGTGCTCTTACAGAGCCGATTAACGCTGATGGATGTGGATTTATTCTGGCTGAGTTGATATTTGCTCTCTCAGAATTGAAAAACTGACAAATAATAATTCCAGTCTTAGATCTTTGGGCCCTGAGTAACAGAAACAGAGGCAGTCGGAAGCTTTTGAAGATGCTAAAGAACCGAACTTAGCCACCGATTATATTTTAAAGAGACATCCGGTAGCAATGCTATAAATATCCCCGTAGATTAAAGCTACATTCTTTATTTAGCCCTTTATACTGTCAATTAGCTGGCGGCAGCTTTACTATCCTAGAATATGATTCCCAGTAAGCTATTTGTCATTCGATACAGCATGTCAATAAGCTAAATGTAGGAGCTTTTTGCATCTCTCAATGTCATTAGCCATAAATCAATGAAGGAAATTGATCAGTGGGCAGCCTCACCTTGTATGACATATTTTAAATGGATTGTCCTGTCAAGGTATTAGGCAGGGTCGATGATGTGTGTGTGTTATGTGTATTGACAGATTAGAATTTGGGTTATATTAACAGGGAAATGTAACTAGATTTAACTTCACCCCAGGTGACTTGATTTGTCAGGAGCAACCAGACACAAATTTATCTGCTTTATTTGGACTGTGGGGAGCCATGTGTTCACTCCCACGGCTTTCAGTTGGTAAATTGGCGCGGCCGGTGCCAGCACACGTACACTTGCACTACTGTCGCGTCTAATCTAAAGTGATGTGGTGATCACAGTGCTTTTAATATACAGTGTAGGCCTGTCTCTCCTCTGGGAGCTGTGCGCTGCAGGAAATATATTCATGTGAAAAATAACAACATCACCTGGCAGCTTCTCGCAACTCTTTGATCAGCCAAGAGCTACTTTCTTTCAAACTTGGCAACAGTGGCCTGGAGGCAGTATGAAGCACAGTTTATGGAGCGCAGGTAGCAAATTGAACAGCAATTAAAAGACACAGGTTAAAAATGATCTGGGTTCACTTCTTTTAACCATGCTTGTGGCTCTATTGGACCACCATTTTCGTCCAAGCTGTAATATCTCAACAACTATTGGATGGATTGCCATGAAATTTAATACAGACATTCACGGTCGCCAAAGCTTGAATCCTGATAACTTTGATGATTTCTTGACTTTTTCTTTACTGCCATCTTGAGATTCACATTTTTTTTGTGTTGTGTTTGTTGTGTTGACAACTATTGGATTGATGGCATAAAGGTTGGGTATCGGTACTCGATACCCAACCTTAGCGAAATAACCCAGTATCAAGTAGTATTGAAACTTCTCCAGTCAAACGATACCTGTATTTGATCTTTTTGTGCCCACAGAGCGCCACTGATAGGCACACATGCTGTGAGTAAGGCATCAAGTGCCGGAGGAGGCACAAACAGCCTGGCCATATCAACAAAGAACGTATATTGCTAAGAGGTGAACTGTTCATTCCATTGCAACATCAGTCATATTTAATGTCTCTACTGAAATGGAAACTTTGTAGTTTAACCAGCCTTTGGTATTAAAATAAATTTGGTATAAACATTCCATTTGTGGCCCCCTGAAGATGAATCCTAATGATCCTTTGGCTTTTCCTTTAGCGCCACAAGCAGGCAAATTTGTTATTTATTATTACACTGACTTAACCGGTGACTATCCCAACATCTTTTCCACTTCACATTTGCCATAAAAATGCCATAGAATTTGTTGCAGACATTTATGTTCCTCTCAGGATAAATCATAAAAACTTCCTTAACTTTTTATTAGTACCATCATCAGTTCAAATTTTTAAGCTGTCCAACACTTTGGTTCGTGGCCAAATGCCTGCAAAACTAATGACATTTCCACCAGTCTCGAATGTACCTTGTGTTTATTGTACAGGACAGGTATCAACCCTGGAACCTTCCCCTTCCTCTACAGCTTGGACAGCTGCAGATATCCAATTCTTCTGTGGAGAATCAGCTCCTCGCCAGCCACAGACTTCCGACTAATACCTTGCCAGCGGACGAGGCATGATGGGAAATCCCACAGCGCCATGGCTGACCCTATCGCTCCACGAAAACAAGCCATTGATACATGTAGAGGCCTATTTTATCTGACTCTGGCTGCTGCACAAAACGTCTGCTGCCCGTCCTCGCTGACTCAGGGAAACATATACTGTAGTGACAGATGAAGAGAGGAAGAGAAAACAAACAAAAAGAAAGATAAATCATAAACTATCGTTTTTTCGGGGGAAAAGAAGAGGCAGAGGTGAAGAAGTTGGTGTGTCTGTTTTGTGTTTGCATTGTGGGGAGGTGGAGGTGTCAGAGAACACAATCCAGGGATGATCCATCCAGCGATAGGGATTGGACAAGTTGCCACGGCAACCGTGGCTCCTGATCCCTCAGACCGGCTGAAGCTGGCACAGAATGAGAGCAAGCGAGTAAGACTGAAGGAGAGGGAAGGAGGGGAGGCGAGGCTGGAGTGCTGCCAGAGTTTTTGACAACAGTACGGTAATGAACAGGAGGGATGGAGCCATTGCATAGGAAGTCTCCAGAGGGATGACCTCTTAATAGTTAGGCCCTAAACCATCAACCCCTTCATGAACTGACAAGACTAAACACACGCAAACACAGGTACGCACACAGATTTACAGAACATTCAAATTCCCAGTAGGCATGGATGCACACGCATGCATATACACACAGAAACACATGTACATCACAGTTGCCAAGTCTGCTTGTTATAAGCAACTTTGGGTTTGTTTCGACTTTTGCTCAGGACACCAGTCTTTGTGTCCCATGTGAAACCAGAAATCAACGTTGATTAATTTGTTACTGAACTTCTGGTCTTCAGTTACGCCACTTCTGGTGCAACGTAATCACTTCAGGTGTGGCGTAACTCGAACACGATCATGTCCAGTTGCTGCTGATTTAACCCTTGATTGAATTGTGTATAATGTTTTGATGAAGTGAGCCCTGTTTTCAAAATTATGCAAGCAATCGTAAAAAACTTTATTTCTAGTTTTGTATCTCTTAATTTCTGCATTCTTGTGATGCAGTGAATGTCTCGATGTGTCTGTTTGATAAATGTTGGACAACAAAGACCACGATGGGAGGAAGTCCAGAACTTTATCCTTCTGTCCCTCACGACCTACCAAAAATGCAGTCTTGCATCATTTCTCAGCAAGTTAACTGTTCTAATAACAACTAGCTGGAGGGGATGGAGACATCAGTTTGTTTTTCATCTGACAGGTGAGTTTATGAGTCACATGGTGAAGAAATTCAAACACCTTTAAGCAGTCAGTCGGTTGACTGAATCTTAACCTCCTGGAAGATAAACAAACATATTTAAATTCTTTATGTAATTAGTAAAAGTGCAATATTTAACAGCCGCCAGGGAGGATCATAAAGAATTTCCATGGAAAAAGTCCTGATGAGTGAACTGGTTATAGTGGGACAGAGAAGCTCAGTGGATTGGTTATAATGGGTCAGAGAGGCTGAGTGAACAGGTTCAACCCGTTCTCATCCCTACTCGTCACATACTGACGTTTGGTCAGGGGCGCTTGACGTCACTTTCTTATGCACTGGGTAGACCAGCGCATTATGACACTCCACTGCACTCGCAGTAAACACGATGTGTTTGTTTGATCCATCCACCACCCATCCCACTCGCCGAAAATAGTTTCTTGGTTTTTGTACTATGTCCCCACACTCCCCGACCACTTTCTCTGAGCGTCTAATATTGACGCAGATAGGTTTACATTGTCGTTACTTGTAAGCCCTGTGTGTCTCATATAGACGCTAAAGGGTGCCTTGTGCGTTGGTATCAGATACCGAGAGGCATGACAAAGCATTAGTATTTGAGGCCCTGTGAATGAGAACCGGCTGACTGGTTAAAGTCAGTCAGAGATGCTAAGTGGACTAGTTATTATACCCCAGCGACAACGTAGTCGGGGGTATATAACGCTCTGCGTGTCTGTCCTTCCATCCGTTTGCGTGTCACACTTAAGTTTCCGGAGCAGAAACTATTTAACCTAAGAACTTCAAATTTGGTATGATGGTTGACAGTGTGGTCTAGTTGCACCTTTTGGGGGTTGAAGTCCAGGGTGCCCAAAATTTTTGCCAAAAAATTAAAATTTTTTTTGTTCTTAATATTTTGGTACCCTTAAAGTCAATGACGATACGATAACGTTAAGGACGTACTAATTAACCAATTATTGTTTCAATGTAAAGTTTAATTCTGACCTGCAGAATCACACACTGTAACTCCTGATTGGTCCAACAGTCTATCTCTTGTTCACAATCTGATAGATTTGTTTGACTTGCTGCTGTTATTAAGAAGCATCTTCACATTCAGTAATGTGTCTGTCAGTGATGTTATCTGATGATTTATGGATTCATCTACAATTGAGTTTGACAGGAAGCAACAAAAGAGCCCTGTTTGATCGCCTGGCCTGGGCAAACCTCACTGTGAACTTGGCAAAGTATGAGTTTGCAAGGAACACAGTGACATATCCGGGTAAGGTGGTAGGGCAGGGGGGAAAGTGCCTCATGTAATGGCCCTTGAGAAGTTTCCTCCTCCATTTCTTTATCCATCCTCAGGACGGGCGACCGTGTCCCCGGTCGGGTTCTTTCTCCCCAGAGAAGCAGAGGGATGCAGCCAGAAGACAGAAGAAGTGAGCTTTTTCAATGTTGCTTGTAGTTTTATGGGTCTCTGTTCAGGGTCTGGTGTCACTGAGGTGTCCAGCTGACCACTCCCATCTGAACTTAAAGTTTAGATTCTGTATTCCAATGTCTTTTACAGAATGAACACTAATTTGATTCACATAATTAATGCTTCCATATTTGAGATCTGGGCTTTATCCACTGCAGAAAGCACCTATATGATATAAACACCTTTAGGAATGAAAACGGTTTGAACCCATCCAATCAGCCTCTTTGTCCCACTAAAACCAGTCCACTCAACCTCTCTGTCCCACTACAACCAGTTCACTCAACCCATCTGTCCCACTACAACCAGTCCACCCATCAGGACTTTTTCCGTGGAAATTCTTTATGTTCCTCCCTTGCAGCTGTTAAATGTTGCACTTTTACTAATTACATAAAGAATTTAAATATGTTTGTTTTATTCAAGGAGGTAAAGCTTCAGTCAACAGACTGACATGCTGGAAGGTGTTTGAACTTCTTCACCATGTGACTCATAAACTCACCTGTCAGATGAAAAACAAACTGATCTCTCCATCCCCTCCAGCTAGTTGTTATTAGAACAGTTAACTTGCTGATAAATGAAACAGCACTCCATTATTTGTATGTTTGGTAAATAACACAACATATCAGACTTTGTGAGGGACAGAAAGATGAAGTTCTGGACTGTTTCCCATTGTGGTCTCTGTTGGCCGACATTTATCAAACAGAGAAATCTAGACATTTACTGCCTTACATTAAGAAATATTTGAAATTAAGAGCTACAGAACTATAAATATTTTTTTTGACGAATGCTGAGGCACAATTTTGAAAAGGGCTCAGTTTGTTGAAACATTATACACAATTCACAAAACCACACATACAAGTAGCTGAACAAGACCCATAAACATACAAGAATGTATAAAACCCCAATTTTGTCACCGTATGGCACACACATGGTTCATAGGATCTGCTTCTGTTTGAACCACTTGCACACTGCTGTGCTCAATCTAATAGCTTTTCACTTTTCTGATGATATAGTTTTGTTTGATTTTTTTTCACAAATATTGTTAGAGTAAAGTCCATGAATATGTTGACGAAACACAACACGCAAGATATATATAATGTGAATGTCTTTGTGTGTTTGTGTGTCATCAGTGTGTTTATCACCTGACAGGTGAGTCTGTGAGTGGAATTGTGAACAAACAGCTTCCAGCAGTCAGTCAACATATCAGTCCAATGCTAAAACAGCAAGAACAGAGCCTGGGAGGAAATCAAACAGCTCTGAGGCAGAGACCACAGTATATATACCTGAGCAGGTGTCATGTTAAGTTGTATTGAGTTCTCGCTGCAGACATGATGACTTCAAAGATCGCCCTGACTGTTGGTGAGTCTCTTCTTTTATTAAGTGTACTTTATCAGAACTGCTTTGAGATGGTGCTTTCCAGAATTGGGGCGACTGCATCCAACTATTTCTGTAATTCAGCATTCACACTACAAAGTGACTGGAGGCTGACCAGTTTGTGTCTTTAGTTTCTGAGCCAGTTGCTCCTGATGCTGTTAAAAAGGCACTGTCTTCTGCAGCAATATAAAAACTGTGTCATCTGTATAGAAACGGATATAATAAGTCTATGTCTGAATGATAATGATGTTTGAGTGTAAATAGTAAAGCACAGCTTATCAACTATCTGTAACTTTTGCATCTGAAGATTTTAACAAAACTCTTTGTCTGTCTTTCAGCCCTGGCAGCTGGATTGCTCCTGCTTTCTGTTACTGGTGAGAAGTCAAACCAAACTGACTGAACTTTCACCAACAAACACACAAGTTTATCCCTGAAATGTCCTGAATTTATACATGAAATAATAATTATTCATTCACTAAATATAGTAGCTTTAAAGAGTCTCATCAGGTTTTAAAGAACAACATGGAGGACAGAAGAAAGAACACTTTGACCCAAAGTCTTTAAGCTGTTTATGAATAAATCAACTCAATGTTTTCCACACATCGCGGTCAGCAACCTCATAACATCTTTATAAGACAAAAACTGTCCTTTTGCACATGTAGCACAACTTAAATACAAATTGATGGCATTTCTGAGTAGCCCAACTTATTCTGAAAATAATATGTTGTGACTGCCAACAGCCTATAAATAAAGAAGCTGAGCATGTTTAGCAGTGAGAAGTTTGTTTTTGTAAAGTGGTTGAAAACAGTTGATTCTGTGTTTTAGATGCTCGACCTGCTGACACTGATGCTGAAAGGTAAGAAACCATCATCTCTTCTTCTGTTAACGAAAGTTAAGAAAAAATTCTGTATCCGTCCCGTAGTTTGGATCCACTCCAAAATGTTATTTTTTTCATATCTGATATTTGATTGTATTTCTTTTCAAATTAATATCATTTCATTTATCTGATTTTATTCAGTTTTTGTAAATGCTTTCTTTTGCTATTTTATTTATTTATATTTCATTGGTTTGACTTCAGTTGGATCATTTTCAGCCTGAGTTTGTGTGAAGTCAGTAAACCTGTGCAGCTGTTTGTCTTTTTTTTAACTGAAATTCTGCCTTTGTCTTCTGCTGTAGTACTGGAACACAAGAGGATGCGGGAAAGGTAATCAACGCTGTTTGATTTTTCATCAAAATCATCATCATAATGATTTCTGTCAATACTCTCTGAACATTCACGTATTAACTAATTGTTTGAAATTGTGGTTACAGTACATCGACGGGTTTTTCCAGGGGCTGAAGCAGTTTTTGAATGAAACGTAAGGAGGAGGATGTTTGAGATGACGAAGAGTATGAGGAGAAGGAGGAGGTTTGAGTGATAACATGATGAAGAGTGTGAGGAGGAAGGGACAGAGTCTGTAATCAATGTAAATATTGATTCTGTGTTATTGCTCTTTAAAGGCACTATCTATAGGTATTTAATGTAACCACCAAATATCCAAACCCATCAGTCCAGGTTCCACATTTATTTCTCATCGATTCCCTGCATCAAATATAAAACTCCCTCATGGAGTCATATTTCAGCCAGAAGTGAACACACAGACATGAAACACATATTGATTACATTCAGTGTGACTTACACTTCTAGAGGATATCATTAGGTGTGTTTCCATCCACCTGTTTTTATACACATATTCAATTCATAGTGGATCGCAACAAGCATTCATTCGCATTTTCTTTTGGCGATTTTCTCAAAATTCTGTAAAACTTTGCAAAACATTTGGATGGAATCTGGCTATTATCTCTGACGTCCATAAATCCACTTAGAAATCACAGAAAACTGCATGCTGTAGAACTTGCCTGAGAATCAACATGTTTTTAAGATTAAGTTGTTCTTCTATTTGATCTATTTTTATCTTCATTTATATAGTCTATTCATTATTGTAGTTATCTTAAAACCGTTATATCTTTTCATTTTTTCAATTTGTCCTTTTTTTGCATTTATATGGTATTAAATTATTTATTATTTTATTCTATCTTTATTCCTTTTCTATTTGTCTGTTTGTTTATGTTTTTCATTTAATGAAACTTTAAGTTTGTTGAAATTAATGTCATTTTTAAAAATATTTGTATTTATTTATATTTTAATGATTTAAATTCAGTTGGATCGTTTTCAGCTTAAGTTTGTGTGAAGTCAGTAAAACTTTGCAGCGGTTTTTTACTTGTTGAACTGATGAAACTCCTCCTTTGTCTTCTGCTGTAGCTTGACTTTTCCTAAGATCGACTCGGATGAACTGCAGGCCGATGAAAACAACGTAAAGGCTGACATCAAAGAGACGGATGATGTCATAATGGAAATGGAAGCTGAGACCGAGAGGGAAGTGAAGGCTGATGAAAAACTATTGGATGAGGCCGAAACCGCAATCGTGGCTAAGTTGAATAGCCATACAAAGCCTGACTTCAAAACATTGGAAGAGATTGGAGGCAAAATTATTGATGAAGTCGAAAATGTAATTAATGGTGAAGAAAATATCTTGGAGGGTGTCTATAACTACGAGAAGCCCGAGATCGAGAGCGAAGAGAATGCTGTGAGCAAAATTTTGGATGACGACGAGAGCGTAATACAGGAAGAGGCTAAGAGCGAAATGGAGGCTGAGAGCGAAATAGAGGCTGAGATCAAGAGCGAAATGGAGGCTGAGAGCAAAATCTTTGATGAGTAGGAGAGCAAAATGGTGGCTGTGAACGAAATGATGTTCTAGGCTAAGAACAGAAGAGCTAAGCTAAGAAAGACTCATGAAGTGGATGAAGTGGAACTTGAAGAAGCAGTATCAAATTAATATCCATCATTTGTTATCACCATCAAACATGGCTGTAGTGATCAGGTGTCCACCTAAAATATATGATATATATATGAACATGTAGTGTAGTTTTGGTGACGGGTTTCTGTAGTTTCCTACAAGCTGAGTTTGTTTCTAATCATGTCTCTCTCTGTTGTGTTCATGAAGACCTGCTCTGATGTTTCTCTCAGTTTCATTGCTGCTAGAATAAAGTTCCTGCCGCTGTGAAATGTTTATGTACAGAAACAGACTGTAAGCAGTGTTTAAATCATCCTAAAGCAAATCTTTGTTATACTTCCTCAGCTAATAAATGACATGAAACAGACGACAGACTCTGGACAAGTTCTGTTTTTTAATCAGGTGTGGTTCTCGAGGTGGGGGTGGGTGGGGAGCAGAGGGGGTCAGTGCCCCTGTAACATGAAGCATGGACCCCCTAACTGTGGCAAATATTTTCATCTCACATTTACCTTTCAAAGGAGTCCCTTGACCTCTCACCTCTAGATATCATGAAGGAAAATGGGTTCTATGGGTACCCATAAGTCTCCCCTTTACAGCGATGCACACTTTTTCAGATTTACAGAAATACCCCATATATTTGCCTATTCCAAAATGGTGTATTTGAATATTTGTGCACACTGGGGTAAATAAATTGGGTATGACTGGACTTGTATTCACATGTGATGGTATTAGTCCTCATATTAGACATTTCATATCCTCAGACCATTTAAAAATAATAATGATAATAACAAATGATAAATCACTTAACTAATTGATTTATTTTTTATTTCTGATTTATGACTAGAGCAACTAGACGCAAAGTGATGAACTGCATCTCAAATTAATCTTCAGGTTCCCAGCTTTCAGATGATATACACTGACACACTTATATGTGGCACAGACTGTTGTCTTTTTTAAATATCTCTGAACACCCCCCTTACTCCACCCCTACCCTTGTAAAAATAGGGAGCAGAATGGTAAGAGGTTATCTCCAGAGAGGAGAAATTGTAATTTTTCATGAGAGTGATAAAATGTAAGTTAGCAATAAATGAGTATTATTGTGTTTATTGTTTTAGGTGTAGCGTTAGTCTTTTGGACAACCAAAGCTATAGGGGTGGTAAATGGACTTCATTTACATAGCACTTTTCTAGTCTCAGCAGCCAGCCAAAGCACTTTACAACACAAGTCAGCATTTACCCATTCACACACATTCATACACTGGTGACAGAGGCCGCCATTCAAGGTGCCACCTGTTCCTCAGAAGCGATAAACATTCACACGCACAGCAATTTTGGGTTCAGTATCTTGCCCAAGGACACTTTGATATGTAGACTGCGAGGGCCAAGGATCGAACCACCAACTTTCCGATTATAACCTTTTCAAACCAATGACCAGGGTTGGACCAGAGCTAACCTATCCTATACCCTCCTTTTGTCAATTCAAACCAAGCCAGTCAACCCGGGTTGAACCCTGGTCAGGACAATTCAGATACAACCTGGGTCACATCCGGGAGCAATGCATACCAATTAGCTCAGGTGTTAGAAATGGGCGGGGGGGTGGGGGAGGTGACACCTCTGGTGGATTACACAGAGAGGTGATGATGGTGGCATCATCAATGTGTGCAAAAACATAAAATGTCACAGAATGATGCATGTTTTTGGGATACAGTAGTACACACAGCATTTTTAGCTTTATAAAATGTTAAACTATGTTGAATGTATGGAGCTGTAATGTATGCAAAAACATACAGACAACATACAGATTTACAGTTTATATTCATGAGCATGAACCTTTTTTCCTCTGTCTATCTACAGTATCCATTTATCATATATTAGACTACATTGTGTTATCTAATATGATAACCTAGGCTACATTTACAAACGGATTAGACACTTCTGAAGACTGAAATGTATGAGTTGCTCACTACCAACAGTCTGTAAAAGCCTAAATGTGCCTTGTCATCATAGTGAATGAATATCATAGAGCACATCACAATTATATTTGTTTAGAAGTTTAAAAAAGGAAAAAGAAGAGACAATCAGATTTGGATAATAATGCAGGTAAAGTAGTTATTTAACACCGGGGCATCCATTTCCTCTCTGTGGGAGGACAGTGAACCTGACCAGCAGCACCAGCCCATGAAGTGATGAAGGATCACCTTAATGTTCTGGCCATGCTCTCCATGGAGAAGAAACTGGTCAGAGACATTCTTGACTTTAAGAAGAAGGTCATTGAGACATTTGCCACTCAGAAGGAGAGAAGAGCAAAATTCTTCTACAAATAGGCTGTCAAAAACATGCAGGCTTTCTCCCACACTGACTTTTCTTGTACGTAGTTGTCCTCAGTGTCATTTGCTTAAATTGGTCATAGAGGCGTCACAATTTAATTGAGAACGGTAAATAAATTGTATTGTTCTTGTTGACTGTATTTTATGTAGTATTAATATCTGTGGATGTGTTGTGGTTGTGTCTTTTGAGTAAGATGAGAGAGTTTAGAAGCAGAAGTGTTGCTGGAGTTTACCATCTCTACACCTCAGACCACTAGTGTCCTGTGCTTATGTACATTCAGGTGTCTGAATAGCTTCAGGACTTAACAGCAGTTTTCCTAATTACACTTCATGTTTACTTCCCCTGATCTTTACCTCACTATTGGTTTACCAAACAACGCAAGGTCAATAGGGACATCACATTAAGTACATATTTCTATTACATGTTATATTGTTATATTACATTAGTATTGTAGTACATATCTATTATTGTGTTATAGTACATGCCGTGGTGGAAGTACTCAGATCTTGTACTTCGGTAAAAGTATGAATATACTTAAAGTAACACACATAAAAGTACACATTATGCAGAATAATGTATATTAATGGATTATACTTATTGATGCATTAATGTGTTCATCACTTTAATGTTGCAGCTCGTTAAGGTTAATGACTTTATATATTGCTGGGTAGTTTAATCTATAATAATACATCATTTATTCATTGATTAATAAATTCTCTCCATCCCCTCCAGCTAGTTGTTATTAGAACAGTTAACTTGCTGGTGAATGAAGGAGCACTCTGTTTTTGGTATGTTTGGTAAATAACACAACATATCAGACTTTGTGAAGGACAGAAGGAAGTTCTGGACTTCTTTCCATCGT
Organism: Sebastiscus albofasciatus; assembly: GCA_916701655.1. Taxonomy (NCBI): domain Eukaryota; kingdom Metazoa; phylum Chordata; class Actinopteri; order Perciformes; family Sebastidae; genus Sebastiscus; species Sebastiscus albofasciatus. The sequence goes on along the minus strand of CAKAOI010026019.1, from coordinate 425 downwards.
GGTCTCTGTTGTCCGACATTTATCAAACAGAAACATCAAGACATTCACTGCCTGAAATTAAGAAATATTAGAAATGAAGAGCTACAGAACTAGAAATAGTTTTTTACGAATGCTTTGAGCACAATTTTGAAAACAGGGCTCATTTTGTTGAAACATTACACACAATTCACAAAACCACACATACAAGTAGCAGAACAAGACCCATATACATACAATAATTTATAAACCCCCAATTTTGTCACTGTAAGGCACACACATGGTTCATAGGATCTGCTTCTGTTTGAACCACTTACACACTGCTGTGCTCAATCTAATAGCTTTCTACTCTTCTGATGATATAGTTTTGGTTTGACAACACGCAAGATATATATAATGTGAATGTGTTTGTGTGTTATCAGTGTGTTTATCACCTGGCAGTTGAGTTT